>JAULKM010067965.1:0-28047 GCA_032355605.1 Rubia tinctorum | reverse complement strand
GTGCTTACGAGCAATCTACAAATTAAGCTCACAAAAAGGAATCTAGATACTCGTAAGGACCAAAAATCCATTAGACTAAAATTAGGTTACAAAATGAAGGATTTAGATACGAAAACTGAAAACGGTTATCTAAACCCCTTATAATGTGATCCTACCTAAATCTATCAATCTTCCAACAAAAAAATAACAAAATAAATGTTAAATGATTCGGAAAATACATGCATTTGACGTCTCATCAAGCACGACAGCGACAGCGTTAGGTTTTGAAGAAGAAAGAGAGGTTTGTCATAAGGGGTATTTTTATCATTTCGGTTTCTGGTCATTGCTAAATTCATTTGGTCAATGCAGGAATTAGAGAGTTTGACTATATCGGCACAATTTTTTTGAAAGTTAGGGTTAGATGGCACATACAATACTTAGTTAGGGTTGAATTGGTACTTTCTGAGATTGATGTATTAATTTGCCCTATATCTTAATATTTGAATTGGCGAACCATCCATTCTCACTTAAAAACACTGATAATTTAAAATACGTTAAAAATATTATACTCCCTCAGTTCCAGCATAAACTGTACAAAAAAATCACGGTCTTTAAGAAACATGTTTAACCATTGATATGTTTAAATACGTATAATAACGACAAATAAAATTTTACATTTAGAAACTACTTATTACGACGAATACAACAATATCACACATACGATAATATTATTGTTTATATATATTCAAATATGTGGTGAAAATTTGACAATATTGACCGTCAATTAGTAAGTGTGCAGGTTATGATGGGAGAGAATGAGTATAACATTTACGATTGCTAACAATAACATTCAACAACATTTTTTTTAAATTTGAGAATAGAGGGTACATAAATTCAAATATCTATACTATACTTTAAAAAGCGAGCCTTTTTTTGGAATCCCGTTTAGGTACGGTAACAGGTTTTCCTTTTCAGCCTTGCCTCATCCTCATCCCTTTCCCCTACTTTCCTTCTTTCCAAACTGCAGCTTTTACCGATTAGTGTAGTCACTCCCGGTATAGGTGAATATTTCCAACCTTTTTCCACCGCCTTCTACTTTGACCCACTGCAACACATCACTTTCTTCGTTTCTTCCCTTTGCCACCTGCCTGCATCATCGCAACGTGTCAAGTGTACGAGATGAATTCCATTCCATTTATTTAACGCAATATGTTCTTACTTCTGTCTTTAGGGTGACGTAGACCTTTTCAGAATTCCTTACCTCTATCTTCCGGCTTAAGCCATCCTCACAATTCCTTGCTCCTGTTTGTTACTACACCATCTTCAGGTTATGCTCATTCATATATTACGTCCATTACTTTAACATTTTCCTTTTATTTCATCTTCAGTTTCTTATTATTTGACCATTTCTTTTTGCTTTCATATATGGAAGTAATGGTTTGTCCGGTATATTGTTCTTAGTTTCAGAATCGCACTAGAGGTGTTCGATATTTGGTCTCATAGAATTAATGGTTTTTAGCATAGGACGTTTCCATTAGTGCCAAAATCAGCCAGAGATTCAACCATTGTTTCATAGTCCAACCCGACTGTGTACGTCGCTGCTTAATTTACGGAGTTCTTCTTGCCTCTATATGTGTACTTAAGTGTTGTTTTGGATACGTTATCTTCAATGCATCAAAGACTTTTCTTAAATCCATTCCCTTCATTCATTTTGGTACTGGTACTGTTAACTCACTAGCCCTCCGATATATGTAGAATGGTGCTCTTTTGTTCATATTACTACTCTTTTGTTCATATTACTGGAGACATTTGTCCACTAAGAAGGTGAGAATGTTTCTGAAACTCCATATGGGTTGTATAAGGAAACTCATTGTTTACTGAGCATCGATACACTTTTGTTTCGGAGATGTTTGCCTTTTTATCTTAATTGTCATTTCTCGGGGTAATCATATGGATTGTATAAGAAAGCTTAAGATTTAATGTATTACTGGAAGAGCAGAGTACATGAAGCTTAATCACGTGGGCTTCGTTCCTCCTCTCATTGATGGACATGTCGTCATTTCAGACGTTGTTGTTTAGCACTTGAAAGGGTTTTTACTGTGATGCTTTAACTCCTAACAAGCGATATAAGCCATTCATTTGGACCGAAATTATTTTGGTATTGTTGTGCAAATGTGTGTTCAGACTGGTGGATCATGATCAGTGGTGGAACCAGGAGCTCAGGCAAGGGGGTGTGGGCGCGGCGGATGAACGGTCGGAGTGGACAATCAGATGCGGCGCGGATGTTGTTGCTACGAAATGAATATAATCTGCAACTTGAAAGTTGAAATGTTTCAGGTTTAACATTTAGGGTTGCTTCTTGGGTCGGCCTTTCTTTTTTCCTTCACCCAAGTGAAACGACGTTGTTTCACTTATCAAAACGACGTGGTTTTGATAAGTTAGGAAACAAAAAAGATAGCATCTTCTTCATCAGCGTGCCGCTGTTCGCCGGAGGAGTCACCTGCAATTTTTCGAAGCGGGGGTGGAAGCCATGAATTCCGGTGGCCCCTGGACCTAAATTTCGGGCCACCGGATCCTAGGAGTGGCGCTAGCACCCCTCGCCACCCCATGGTTCCGCCCCTAATCATGATGAAGTTCACTCTTTTTGGATTTAGAAATAGTTGTCTTTTAACCTGCATTTTGTGTGACTGTACACTTTAGGCTACTCATGTGTGTTTTAGGAGCTTTGCTTACTGGTGTTTAGTGTACATCACACTTTAATTTGTAAGAAGTGTCTGGTTTTGAATTTTTGATACTTGTGTGATCAGTTGGTGCTGCTTCAGCATCAAAGATTTTGTAAAAATAAGTCTGTAAGAGCTTTAGGGAGTAGGTATGTAAATCTTATATTTTCATGTATGTAGTTTAGTTCAAATCGTTTACTCTAGTTTCTGGAAGTCAACATAGCGTGGGTTACAGAGTTTTCCTTTACCAACTAACCTTTTCACCACTTTCCCACTTGATTTCCTTCATAAATCACTAATTAGGTAACACCGAGCGATGCGCAATGGATTAGATAACAAATTATTAATAATTTCATGATATTAAACACTGCATTACATAATCAAATAGATAGTAAATCATATTACATTTAATTATTCTTTAGTTTTAGAGAAACTCTTAAAATTACTATAGTCTAATGGCATTGTAGTTGTAAGACCTGCGCTTTAGACATCAGAATCAAGGGAAACTAACTACGAAGATGAAAGGAGGAATGAAATATTGAAACACATATCAGCCAAACTAAATTTATGAAGCACATATTAGCAAAACAAAAAATGAAGACGCTCACAGAATTTCTTTATCTGGATACAGACTTTAGTATAGCAGCTTGGACATATTCACTTTACGCCAAGACAAAAAGTTCAGAGATCAATAAGTACACAATTTCTTGCTTAGTTCAAAGATATCAAGGTACTCCAGCCATATATTTCTTAAACAAACCAACGACAGCAGAAACTATATGAAGGATGATAACATAGCATCACAAAAAAGAGTAGGCAAGTAATATATATGTATATGACAAAATTGACACCAGCCAAAGAGACATACTAATCTTGATAACAAACTATTTACCAGCAGAACATGTTCTGTAAGTTCAAAGTTGTGCATAAAAATTTCCCTACCGAAATAGATAGGAATGCTGACTTTATGTTGGTTATAATCTAGTCAAGTAATTCATGATTCGGAACTTGACTACACCACTTACTTATACCGCTTACTTGAGAATGAACAGTGATCTGAAAAACTCATGCATCAGTAATGTCCAATGCAGTTGTTGCAAACTTTAAAATATCAGCTCCACTTGTTTGAATCTGTGCCACGAGGCTGCCGAGGTCCTCCGCCGAAGGAGTATTGTGATAGTTATGAGAAGAAACAATAAGCTTGCACTTTGCATTCTTGTTTGCACGCATAAGGATAAAGAACTCTTCAATGACCTTCAAAGATATAGGAAGCATGTGAGACTAAATCCAACCTTAGCAGTATACAGTAAGCCAAAAGAGGAAAATAGTGTAACTCAATATAGTTCTAAGTTCAGTCAAAGTTTGCATCAGCTTCTCAATAACATTGAATACATTTCTTGTAGTTTGTGACTACATGGAAGGAACTATTTATGATACAAGACTTAAGAAATGCAGTGCATCTTCTCACTCAGCTAGACTCAGACTTAGAGGCGAAAAAAATCTAAGAAAAAAGTTATCACAAACAGTCGAAGCTTACAATTTGATAACATAAAAGTAACAAACTTTCCAAAGAAAAACTAAAACAATGCGATAGAAAGCTACCTTAAGCTCAACATCGATATGATCAGCTTCCAACTCCATAGCTAAATGAAGCACGTCCAGTCTACTTTTTTCATCACCTTCATACTGACCACCCTCCCAGTTAGGCATGAGGGGGGAATAGTGAGAAAGCCATTGCATGATAACCATTGCATCCTTAAAGGATACAAATTCATACAGAACAGCTTTGCAAATGGACCACAAGGTACTCTCCCAAAAAAACTATAAATGAAAGAGTACGTAGATAAACAACAGTGTGATATACCTGAGTAATAGCACAAAAGCGGAATATAGCAGGATCTCTTAAGTCAGACATGTACTTCAAGCAATGTGGTTATGGACACAAAGTGATTTACCATTGGGGTTATAATTTGTGTAAATCACTTTCAACCAGATTCAGTTGCACTGGGTTTTAGACGGTGGCGGCAGGGTGGTGATGATGAGGGGGAGAGTGGCGGGAAGGAAGAAGAAATGAATTTTCCTACGATGTCTGCCGCTGGCGGTTAGTGATGGCTAGGGGACGCCGAAGCATAATTCAGAAATTTAATTTAAATAGATTTATTAAATAAAATTTTATATTATACACGTATATATACGTATTAGGGCGTGTGGTAGTGAGAGGGCATGATATAGCAACACCCAAGTTTTAACACCATTGTACAATTTACATTGAATACAAAGTTTTAGTAATAATGAGAAGACGACGTACTACCAAATACTCCCTCCGTCCCACTTTAAACTTCCAAATTGCTTTTTTCACAAAGTTTAATACAAGTCTATGTGGTATCTTTTTAGTGGGTGATGATAGTGAGCCCACATAAATCAAATGAAATGAAGAGTTATGATAACATATTTATAGCTAAATGTAGAAAGTTTTAAAATATGAAGTTATTAGTGGGGCGAAGCAAAAGGAAAGTAGGAAGTTATTAGTGGGATGAAGGAAGTAGGAAAAAGAACCTGCTTCAAAATTGAGAAGAAGGGTGCCTATAAATAGGAAATCATTCAATGTGTTGGCAGGATCATTTAATTCATCTCACAAGGCAACAGTTAATATTAAAATAAGCAAAATGACTGATATATAATCTATTTGAATCTGAGAAGCCTTGTACACCACTCTGGGATCTGTTTATTCTGAGGAGAGGAAAAGCCTATGGGATTAGCAACAAACTTCAGTCTTTTATCAAAGACAAGTTGGAGAGGAGGGTGATGAGAATAACTCTGAAAGATATTTAAGAGTAAGTGTAGATAGAATCTCGAGATGAGGGGTAGCAAATTTGATTGGCATAGGGGTTGGCAAATTTTTTGGTTTTACAGTCTTCGAGCGGGGGATTGATGTTAATCCTAAAAAGGTTGAAGCCTTGATTAAAATGAAATCGTCACAGATGCTGAAAGATGTCCAAAGACTTACTGGATCGTTAATGGCTCTGAGCCGTTTCCTGTCAAAGGGGACCGAGAATCACTGCCTTTCTTTCATGTGTTGAGAAAGGTTAAGAAGCTTGAATGGACGGATCATTGTGAGGAAGTCTTCCAAACCTTGACGGAACAACCTTGAACCTTGCTTACGCAGATTAAACCTGAAAATGGGAAGCTTTCCTGACACGTATCCCCTTCAGGCTTCGAAGGCTTAGGAGAAATAACTAGCTGAGAAACTAAAATGCCACCTCGAAAGATGGTCATAAATAAACTCCATTTCATAACGAAGGTCCCTTTGATGATGGCCCCTCAAAAGGTTTCTCTAGTCTCAAGAAATCTGCTCAAATCGAGCAAATTCCCTCTCTCGACCTAATCCCACATATGTCATTTTGATTTTCTGGGAGCTATTGATGAAACCTGGACTCGAAGTTATATTAATTTTGGGTTTGAGGCCCAATATTTTATTAATAGTTGGACTCTCATCCAATTATACTATTTGGCCCATCACCCTAAAACTATTATAGTGCTAGTCAAATTTTACTACTTGTCTCACAAGAAAATAGAATTATAACCATAAGTGGTCACCTCACATGTGGTCCACACACACACATATACAAGTATAACTTATTTTCCCACTATTTATTTACTATTCATTATGCTCAATCAGACATACTTTGGCTGACTTTATCATCAGATACTTTTCCCCCTTGGAATACCGAGGACTCCTTCTTGCAGATCACGACATAGGAATTAAAGGCATAGTCCAAACGTGTTTCAGACACATCACCCAAGAGTTGGTTGGGTGAGATCTCGCTCCGCTTGTGTGAGACAAAATGAAATCAAGTGCTGCCTCCGTCCCAGATCAAATTGCAGAGATCATTTTTCCGCTCATCAAGAAACTTGTCTAATCGTTAATATGTTTAACTATGTATAATAACGACAAATAAAAAGTTACTTTTTAGAAACTACTTGTTATAATGAATCCGACAATATCACATACGATAATTGTAGAAAATAATGAGTCTTTGTATTCATGCTCTGGGGTACATTATATAGAGGCACAAAGACCTATATAGAAAAGAAAAAGAAAATCTAATCTAATTAAAATTCCAAGTAATATTCACATAATATTACTATTCCTTAATGCTCCTCCTCAAGTTGGAGCATGGGGATCAGAAATGTCCAACTTGCCAAGTAATGAATAAAATTGATTCCGTCCGAGAGCTTTGGTGAACAAGTCCACAGGTTGATCAGACGTGCGGATATGATGAGTAACAAGAGTGCCAGATTGTATAAGGTCACAGAAGAAATGACAATCAACCTCTATATGCTTCATACATTCATGGAACACCGGATTTGTCGCAATGTGAAGAGTAGATTGACTGTCACAAAATAGTCGTGTAGGAGCATAATGCACAATACCTAAGTCCCGAAGCAAAGAATTAAGCCACAAAAACTCAAAACAAGTAACAACCATAGCACAATACTCTACTTCAGCAGAATAATGAGAAACTGTAGGTTGCTTCTTGGTCATCCATGAAACAAGTGAATCACAAATCGTTACAAAGTACAGAAAGAGAGCGTCGCGTAATGGGACATGCAACCCAATCAGGATAACAATAAGCAGTAAGATGTAACGAGCTACGTGAAGAGAGAAATAATCCTTGACCAAGATGACTCTTCAACTAGTGAAGAACTCGAATCGTAGCTTGCCAGTGAGGAACACATGGAGAATTTATCAGCTGAGCAAGCGTATGAATAGAATAACTAAGCTCAGTATGAGTGATGACCAGGAAAATGAGGCCACCAATCAGGCGCCGATACTGCTCAGGATCATCATAAAGAGAACCTTCAACTTTTGCAAGATCATGCTTTTGCTCCATAGGAAAATCGATTGGCTTAGAAGCCGATAAACCTGTGTCAGATAAGATATCCAGGGCATATTTTTGTTGTGACAGAAACATCTCATCCGATCTTCTAGCAATCTCTATACCCAAGAAATACTTATGTGTACTAAGATATTTCAAATGAAAACACGATCTCAAGTATTTCTTGAATTCAGAGATGAGCGACAAATAACTACCAGCAATGACCAAATCATCCACATAGACAAGGACATGCAAAGAAACTGAGCCACGAGTAAAAATTATATAGAGAGTAATATACCTTACTCTGAAATAAACCAAATGCAAGTAAAGCCTGAGCCAATTAGCAAACCAATTGTGAGGAGCTTGTCAAAGACTTTAAAGAGATTTCTGAAGGCGACATATCTACCCAGGGGGTACATGATATCCGGGTGGAGGATGCATGAACACCTCTTCATGCAGATCACCAGGTAGAAAAGAATTATGCACATCCATCTGATGAAGTTCCCAGCCATGAATGATTGCAATTGATCAAAACATACGAACCGAACTCATTTTCGCAACGGGTGCAAATGTCTCAGTATAGTAAATTCCTTCTTCTGACGGTTGCCAAGAACCACCATTCGAGCTTTATGACGTTCAATGGTACCATCAGACTTGAACTGGGTACGATTCACCCATTTGCATCTAATTGCAGTCTTATCCAAAGGTAGAGGAGCCAAAGTCCATGTCTTATTGCGCTTGAGAGCATTAATCTCATCAGCCATACCATCACGCCAATGAGCATGCTTCGATTCCTTAGAGTAAGTAGTGGGATCTGCACTAGAAGTTATAGCACTGGAAAATATAGAATGCGTACAAGAAAATTTATCGCAATTTATAAAATTAGTTAAATGATAGAGAACACCTGAAGATTGTGATGACACAAGTGTGATCGTAGCAGTAGGGGTGTATGAGTATCAGCAACAGAACATACATAGTCTTCCAAATAAGTTGAAAACGTCGACGATCACGAACATTCTGTCGTACAGTAGGCACTCGGTCACAGCGTAGTCGACGAAGCAAGCAACGGAGGTGATTCAGGTGGAGGAGGCACTGAAATACTGGTCGGCATCGTACTGGTCGGCGCGTGATCGCCGGTGATGCGTGAGGCTCAGCGGCGGGCAGCGTGTGGAGCATTGGTTCTACCGACAGCAAGGTGGTCATCGGCGGCAAGGTGGCCGGCGGTGGCGATACTTCTGGTATCGGCGGCAGTAAAATCGACGGTGAGGTGGTGGCACTGTTGGTTTGTATGGACAAATTCGGGGGCACAACATACGAAAATTAGTCTTCATAAATATTAGCATCCCGACTGTTGAATAATGTTTAGGATTCGAAGTCATAAAGTAAATAGCCTTTCTTTCCAACAGGATAACCAAGAAACAAACATCTCTGACTTCTTGGAGAAAACTTGTCACGGTATCTGGGAAGTAGGAAGCTAAACACGAACAACCAAACACTCGCAAAAGTTTGTAATTTGGTGTACGTCCGTGGAGTAACTCAAATGGTGTGCGACCATTAAGTTTCTTTTTCGGTGTCCGGTTGATCAAATATGCAGTTGTAAGAACACATTCTACCCAGAATTCAATCAGCAGACTAGCTTGAAAGCGTAAACCACTAGCCACATTTAACAAATGACAATGCTTAAGCTCAACTCGACCATTCTGTCGTGTGGTGTATCAATCATAGATGTCTCAAAAATGATCTCAGATTCAGCAAAGTATGATCTCAAAAGCAGAAATTTTGTACCATTATCAGCACGGACACGTCTGTGCGCCCAAACTGGTTCTTAATTAAAACACAAAATTTAATAAATCTAGAAGCTATATCTGACTTAGAAACTAATAAATAATCCCAAATAGCACGGGAATAATCTCAACTATAGTTAAAAATAAAATGCACCACTAGAAGATGGTGTTCTATAAGGACCCCGAACATCACAATGGATTAATTCAAACAAAGAACTAGCATTCGAAAAACTCAATGAAAAACTATGTCTAGTCTGTTTTGCTCTATGACATACAAAGCAAGGAACAAAGATATTATTTGTGCTAAAATCGAAAGTAGAAACATAAGACAACACCGTAGAGGAAGGATGCCCAAGACGTTGATGTCATAAATCAAAAGACGAAATTGAAGCAACTGTCGGAATAAACTGTAGGATATAAGAACGAACACGTGTATCCAGCAGACAAAGCTAATAATCCCCCCTGCTGTTCACCCATACCAATCATAGTCCCCGTACTGATATTTTAGTAAAATGCAATAACAAAGCTAGACATTTTAAAACAGATAACAATCTAGAGCATGATAATAAATGGCATCGCATAGTAGGTATGTAGAGCACATGAGTAAAAGTAACATCTCCAAAACAAATATAACCATATTGTGTAGCATATGACACAGATCCATCAGGCAGTATAACATTCACAGAATTGATAGCAATAATAATATCAGTAAGGGAACCCTTGTCACTAGTCATATGATATGAGGCTCCCAAATTAAGAATCCAGGGTAAAGTAGACTTACCTGACCCGTGGTCAAGTACAACATTAAACTGATTCAATAAATGTAGGGTCGTACTCCATTGGTCACTAGATATAGCAGAATCAAAATCATATCGTTCAGGGGCATGGTGGGCAGCAGCCATCGCATGACCTGGCGGCGACATGGCAGCGCTGGAAAAAGGTGACGGAGGAGGGCAAACTCCGGCGCCGTTACACCATTTCTGGTGGTGGTGGTTCGTGGGGCCGCCACCGTATTCTTGGCAGCGTTTGTTTTCTGGTTCAATTCCTTGAACTAATCTGGAACTCATGTGAGCTTGAAACAAGTATCTTTGTCGTGGCCCTTGCGATGACTGGTGAGATTCTTGCGATCAGCTGAAGTGAGAGAAACTATCAAAGAACCCAAAGGTGGAGGGCATCGTACAACATACTATAGAGTCAGTTGAAGACTCGCAAGACCCGATGAAGGCTTTGCGATTACTTCCTGAGCAACAAGGGCATACACGCGCATGACAGGTGACAAAGGTTCAGTGGTCATGATGTTGGATAGCAAGGTATGATAGCCTTCATCAAGACCGATGAAATTGATAGATCATATCTTTCTCACGTTCTTGGAAGACATTAGCAGTATGGTTGCATGTGCACAGTGGTTTGCAAGCTTCACAGGTGCAACCTAAAGAAGGCCGGAGTGAGTTGTAATCACTAAACAGCTTCTTCAGTTTGATAAAATAAATGGCAATGATCAGACCATTCTTCCTGCAATTCTGTATATCTTCATGCAATTGTAGAGTTTTTTGACCATTCCCAAGAGTAAATCGTGCCTTAACATCATCCCACAATTCCTTAACTGTGGCAAAGTAATTGGTAGAAGAACGCAATGGTGGATCCAGAGTCTGTAAGATCCAACACACAAGGGTAGCATTAACTCCACGCCAGTCATCTGCATCCTCATGATTATTTGGGGGTTTGGTAATGGTTCCATCAATAAAACCGATTTTCTTCTTGGCAAGTATAGCGCTACAAATTGTAGCAGATCATTCAAGATAATTTTCATCACCTTTCAGTATGACGGGATAGATTGACAAACCGGGGCCGTCAGAGGTACCGAGATAGTAAGGATCGTTCAGAGATAGACCAACAGGTACATCTGACTAAGTGACAGATTGTATTTGCAACTGTTTGAGTAAAACAGCAATCACCTCGGTGGCATTCATATTTAGTAGTTTATTGGCCTCAGCTTCAGCAGCGATGTGAGCTTGTGCAGCGACATCGAAAGTAGAGTAGGCATTCGACATAGTGGTAGGACAAGATCAGATTTGCGGCATATCAGAGATTGGCGACAAACGAATCGGCAAGATCTGTGCGGTAGCGCGTGGCATAGACGGCGGCTGAGCGTGGATCAGATAGGCACAGACACATCTGGGCAGCATACGACGGTGAATGATCTCGGAAACAGGAGAAGAGGCTGCGGAGAATCGATGGACGGCGGATCGGTGGAGGAAATCGGCGGACGTGGAGACGCGTGTTGGTCATGTGTGGTAGTTGATCAGCGTCGTTCGGCCCTGACAAAGTATGGCAACGGAAATTTTCTTTGGGGTTTCAGGGTTTTAGACTCTGATAGCATGTAAAAAATAATGTGAATAATGTAGGTTTGTATTAATGCTCTAGGGTACATTATATAGAGGTACAAAGACCTATGCAGAAAAGAAAAAGGAAATCTAATCTAATTACAATTCCAAGTATTCTCGCTATCCTTATTGAAGCTGCAGAGAGAAGAATGGAACAAAAAATTTAAGTTGTTGAAAATGTCAAAATTACCCCTCTGCAACTCCAATTTCCACCATCGTTATCCCGCCTTTGAAATCCTTCGTCGGTTAAATCCTCAACAACCCCACTTTCCTCCAACGCATCATGAGTCATCGTCATCGGGCTTCTTCCGTCACAGCAACGCCACCATGGATCAGCTTCTCACCGAGCTTTTTGGTCTCGACCGACCAGGAGATGAATCCCCGACCTCTCCATCTTTCAGATTAAAAAAATTGTGGAAATGAATTGACGAGGGTTTCATCGACGGAGGGAATGAATCGACGGAGAATTTCAGATTCAAAAAATGGTGGAAATGAATCGATGAGGGTTTCATCATCGACCCGAAATGAATAAAGGAACAGCATAATTTTCGTCGCCTGAGGGATGGGTTTCGTTGAGCTGGGTGTGTCATCTGGGTAAGGTCGTCGGCGATGGAGATAGGTGTTTGTCGCCGGCGATGGGTGTGCTGTAAAGTGTCTGTCTACAAGTATACAAAATGAGATCAAGTTAAAGTTAGATGAACTATTTAATTTAATTTGGTAATTTAATGACAATTTAACTTATTTTTTAAATACTAAGGGTGAATAAGTATTTTTATTAGTTATATTTTCTTAAATAGAAAGTGTGCGGTTTTGTGTGGGACGGATTTAAATGGAAAGTATGCAGCTTGAAATAGGACGGAGGGAGTAACATTCACATAATATTACTCCCTCTGTCCCAAACCAAGCTTCACAGAATCTGTTTCACGGTGTTCAACAAGCATGTTTGACTGTTAATATGTTTAACTACGTATAATAACGATAAATAAAAAATTAATATTTAGAAACTACCCACTACGACGAATTCAACAATATCACATGCGATAGTATTATTGCTTATATATCTATTCAAACATGTGGTCAAGGTTTGATAATGTTGACTGCTGATGAGGTGTGGAAGAGCTCCTGATGACATTTCAAGTGTTGTATTGGTTGAGAAACAAAGGTCGGAACTGCTCCCTTAATCACTCGAACTGATGACTGATGAGCCAACGTGTACTGAACATGACTGAGTGCTGTGTGCAGGTGTGGTGTTAAGTCAGAAGCTGTGCTTAAGATTATGGAGTACATAGACTTGCCATATTAGCATATCTGCTGCAATTTGTTCCCATGTGAGCAACACTTTTGTCCCCTACAGCTACACTTCCATTATATCTGCTGCAAATCATGGTGTTCTAACTCTCATGTGGTTGTTGCAGCTTCATAAGGGATTTCTTTTATGACAATGTTGCAGACAACCGCTAAGCTTTTTTCGGTCGCTCTGATTCATGCGACTTGTAAACTGTGTGTATTCCATGCCGCTTCAACAAGTTTCAATCTTGTAAAGTGAATACATTACTCGGTTTTTTTCATCAAGATTGTTGTGTATGTTATATTATCAAGGATCACCTTTAGAAAATAGGCATGGTACATCATACTATAACATAAGGAAAAGCCTGGGTACATTTTTGTAATGTCATGTTAATTCACGTTCCATAATCCATACACAACTAATCGTATTCCCAGCACAAGTTGAATCCTCCTACTTATCAAACAAGTTCAGACAAACGTAATTCGATGACTTAGCTTTGCGACTCCTTTTCAACCTTAGGTCGCGGTTCAGTCTTGGCTGCCAACATAACATCATCAAGAAATCTTCTCTGAGGAAATTCTTCACCTCAAAGCATTCACTGGCTTCAGTCTCTTTCTCAAGTAGGCTGTAAACTATTCCCTGCCAAACATAATATTGCAGGTCAAGAACAAATCTGGAAAGGTATGAACTTATGATTAATCAAACCAAATTAGTGAATATGAGTGTATGAAGGAAATTAAGGACGGGTGCTGCTTATTAAGTTTAAAAAAGGTTTTCGTAGCATACCCCGATAAGGAGCACTGATCAGGTAAGGCGGTTATCCCCTTTTACAAAGAACCAAAGAAAAAGGCTATTTTGGCTGTACACCAGCCTCTTAAGCGGAATGCATAGCAATGGTACATGGAGTGTCAAATTGTAATAAGGTGGGCCGCTGCAACCTGGTGGCCGGAACAGACTCATTGCAGCTCATACAGGCCATACAGTCCGAGGAAAAATGTCCTTGGCAGCAAGATCAAATGATCACACATCCCAAGCGACTTTTAAAACTCAATGGCACGATGGCGAAACATGTTTTCAGACAAACTAATCAGGCTGCTCATGAAATATCAAAAGGCATGGACGAAATAGGAATGGCTGATTATCTAACAATCAGCGACATCACAAAGAAAGCAAGAATGAGAATCTCACAAGATGAAGCACGATTGCTAGATTTGCCACACCTTTACTTTTGTTAATACCAGACAGCGCACCAGAGCTTATATTTTCAAGCTCTTAGAACAAACCAATATGAGGTAAAGCTTTCGCTTTGTTGGTTTTTAAAGGTTGGGAAGCCTAATATATTTCCCCAGCCAAGGGTGTAGAATTTTTCAAAAAAAGAAATAACTCCCCAATAAAGGAGACTAGCAGGATGACACCGCGCGATGCGCGGTGTTGTGGTATACATTTTTAAAATATATTTTGTTGATAATTCTTTAAATATTGTGTAATATTTTTTGTGACGCTCGTATTTCTATATATTCCACTGATAATTTTAATCTATTGTGTAATATTTTATTGTATGAATGTGATTAAATCGTCTTATGATACATATTTTTAATGTCATTGGTAGAAATCTAGTCATTCGAACAATTTGATTAGTTTTCCCTGATAATGCATGGGGGCAAATCAACCAAGCGACCATAAAATAAGAACATAGACATACAGGCTGAGCTCATACAATGATAATTTGTGACAATGTGCCCCTGTAGATCCCAAACTATTCCAGAACCGTTTCCTTCGTGAACCTTCCAATGCAGTGAAATGAAAACATTAAAGCTACAACACGGAAACCAACCAGTAAAAAGTTCATTTCACACAGTGAAGAGATATACCGCAACCATACCAGTAGCATTAAGTTGAGGATGAAGTGTTACATTAAATATTTTCACAACAGAATAAGTATTCTTCTCAAAAAGTTGGACTATTCTTTCCTGGAAAAAAACATATACGTCGTGCAGCATAAGAAATCGATGCAAGCAGACAAAAGATACCTTGAGTAGTTTAAGTGCTCATAGATGAACCTCGGTGGGAAAAAGCGGCCCGGGAGGGAAAACAGGAGCTGTGACTTGCTCAAGAGTCACAGAATGATCTCCCAATGCATAGGCTTTGCAAAAAGCAAAATCCAGAATCAGAAATCACATTTATAAACTTAGTACAATGAGAATCACTACAGCAAATATTTGTAATCATCAAACAGAAACAAAGTTCGAGTAATTGAAACCTATTGATTTGGCACGAACGTTGTGCTTATTGCAAAGATTTCATCTGAAGACATTTTTTTATTAAAGCTGCCACAAAGATTGAATTGGTACACCCCATGTCCAGCAGAAAAAGAGTTTCATAAAAAATGTTTTCATCCACAGACAAAGCTTGAATTAGTGCACCCAATATCTGTCAGGTCAAAGAGTTCATCAACCTGTGAATCCCAAATGCATAAAATTTCAAGAAAGAATGCCCATTTGGTGGGTCCTTCCACGTAGTTTGCCTGAATTTGATGTTTCCATTGGTACAAAACGTGGCTTACCCCAGGCATTAGTGCTTTGATTTGGTTAATTTTTTTTGGGTTTCTTTGACTGTATCAGAAATCAAAAGAAATTGAAAGGCTATTGTTGAAATTTGAAAGATTAGCCTCATTAAACGATGAAGAATGAGGCTGGTTAAATATCACAAAGCCACCAGAGAATGTCCTGTTTATAACACCAACACTTTACCACACAAAGAAGAAACGAGGGCACTGCATTCCTCAATCCACCACTAAAATAGAAAATCCCAAGAAAAACTCCACCAAAAATTCAATATTTAAAAAAGAAGGAAAAAAAAGAGGACCATAGGTATATCTTCAATCAACAATAGCAAAAAAATAATGATAGAGAAACAAAGCAAACAACCAATCACAATAAATGGTCGATTTCAAGTATGTTATTTTAACACCCATCAGTTTCTTCCCACAGCCTGTCAGACCCAAATTCTAGCAAACAATTTCCATGTATTCAGATATATGCCTAACAACAACAAAAACAACAACATTGGCCATATAACCCCCCCGGAAAAGTTAGATTCCTGATATGAAAAAACAAAAAAATCAAAAGGGCACCCCAAAAAAGAAACAAAATTCACAATTCCATACCTCAATAGGATTGAGCTTCCTCATGTAGAACAGCTCAGCAGTCTCGGGAACTCCGATGTAAGTCCTCCTCAGCTTCCCACAGGCATTCGGATCCCTAATACATGAGCTAATCTTCGGCCAGTAGCTCGCACTTGTAACCTTCTCCTCCAGCCACCCGGAGTAGTCCTGCAGGTGGTACTCTTGGTATGACCGGTTTAACACCGGTGAGGTAACCTTCCACCGTAACTTAACGTGTTCCCAACAAAATAAGTCACGCTTTTAGATATAGAGTGGATTATGAATTAAGAATAACATGTCGGGGAAAACCATTTATCACACAAAAGTACCTCACTGCGCAACAAATATAAAACACCGAAGATGCAACTCCTGAAATTAAAACCAACGCATTATAAAATATGTTAACTACACATATATGGAGGGAAAATGGAAGCACCGGAATAATGAAAAAGTAAAGAAACTTGGTAAATTCACAACCATCGAACAAGGTAACATGAGCACCAGTGAATGCACACATACAATATCGCTAAGACCCAAAGATGGATACCAAATTTCTGCATTTGTAGGATTAGTGTTACATATAGAACCCTGACACAACGAAGGGCAGGTAAAAGGTATAAAATAAAACATAAACAAAAGGAAATGAAACTGGAGGGAAAACTAAATTGGATCTAATGCCTTTTTCTAATATCCAAGTGCAAGAAATCATTATACATTGAAGTGGCAAGGACAAATGTGCCAATTCATAGATAATGGATGTCATAGGCATTTAACTTGCCACCTGGTAAGCGTCAGTGAAGAAATATTGAATCAGATGATTCTTTGAAACCTTCTAATTGGAATGTTTTACGCTTAATTAAGATAATACCCAAGAGTCTAATACGTTCAAGTATCATTTAATCTGGAGCTATCAGCAAATAAATAGCTATGTCATCCATGTCAGTAAACATTCATTACCTATATAGAGATATCTGCATCCCTGGTTGGTAACCACAATTAACTGGAAAATGATAGACGGGGCTTCCAACAAACATTCCCCATGGAGTTTGTGGACCTCTAAAGTAGGGAGATGGAGATTTCATATTAGCTACAAGAACATAAAAAAACAAATAACCAAAGGATCACTACATAATGAAATTTGATTTCACAATGTAGACAAATAAGCCGGTTCAGAGAAGAACTGAAGTCATCCAGTTAGTTCTTCATCACCAATTCAGTTACTAAATAGATCTTGAACACAAACACCGGATGTACAACAGCCATAATCACTTTAGTTGCATTGTCAATCAATAAAATCACCATATAAAGATGTCATTTTGAACATTGAAAGAAGAAAATTATTATGACCTCCCAAAACTTTCAAATGCGAGGAAATGTACAGAAAACGATTCATGCTGGCATCAGACTTGATTCGATAGAGTAAAGCAGCTAACACCAAGTGATTACGCATAATCACATAAATTCCAAACCAAATTAAGGTTATAGGCCAATTCATTAGCTCTTAATTACATCAAATTCAAACTTATACAAAATTCAAAGCTGCATGACATGCTAGAAAATACCCTCAGGTTGAGGCAACACTCGCAAGACGTGTCATCCAACCAAAGCCAGATTACAGGTTGCCCTCCTACCATCAACAACAAGATTCAGATTCGCACAAGATATCTACGCTGCTTCAGGATCCCGAAATGTCATCTGCCACACAATATAATAATAAATTCATATACAAAATAAATCCGTATCACTTTCTCGGTCTTAATTACTCGGCCAATTTAAAAAGAGCAAAAGAATATCTTCTCAAGTTGCGTGCCGAGATAGAATAAAAAAACTGAATAGAGTAGAGTGGTTATAAAAAGTTTCTTACAAATCCATGACATTTGGAACGAAAGGTATGCTTGTCAGAGATGACAACCTGAGAATCTCGCCAAGCTGCTCGAAGTAGCGACACAACATATTACTCTTGCTCTCCCACGCCAGACCTCAAACAAAAATCTTCGTCTTTGTTGTATCCATAAACGGTTGTTGCTGAGGAAAAATTGTGGAGGCATCTGATTCTCCATTGAAGGAGATTTTTTCCCGCGATCCAAGAAGCTGCAAAACCCATTAGCTATAATATATCTCGTCATTCAGAACATATATGAAATACCGTATGTGGGTAAATCGAAGGGGAAATGGAAAACTAAAATTTGTGCAAAAGCAATAAGAAGACTAAAACACAAACATCAAATCCCCTAACATTAGGTCTGCAGTAGTAAAATGCTGGACCATAAGTGCAAAAATCTGGCAATTGCCAAAGAGGAAAAAGGAAGTAAGCAAGCAACATAAGGGGAAAGGCAAATGGGTGAAGGCACAGGGCAACCAAAAATGGGGAATTGTTGTTCACCTACAACAGCCGGTTGGAAGATTCGGGATTGGGGAAGGAGCAAAGCGGTGAAGCAAACAGGATCAAGCGCGAATAGCAGAAACAATATGAGCAACAAAACTACGAAGTTGTAAAACTAAAAAGAGAAAATCTATTAAGCTATGAAGTTAAAACATCAGCAATATTAACTACTCCCGATTATATTAAGCTATGAAGTTAAAAGGCCAGATACCAGTGCAAATATTAGCTGAATAACTGGCAATAGTGGAAATTATATGTAAACTATGTTACCATAATTGGAGCTGTTCAGCCTGCGATATCGGGACTGTATTAGAAGTAGTTCCGACTGATATGCCTACAAGAATAAGATAGTAGTGAAGGAATGTTATATAAACTGTATTACACACTCACTATGAAAGTTGAATGTGGTCATTTTAGTGGAGTAAAAAGGTTTGAAAGCTATCATGAATCACATATTAATAGACAATAGAAATACACCTACATTCAGATTTAGTTAAAATATTAAATTCAGGTTAACAGTCGGTCAACGGAGCTGTGTGGCGAGCAAATAACAGGAAGAAACACAAGTATTATAAAAAAAGGTTGCTTCATAATCTTCAAACAAATGTTCATCAGAATTGACTCAGGTCCATCTTACATATGGATACTGAATCATCAAGAGGAAAATAAAAATATGACACATGTAACTGTATCATGTATAGTCTCGTGCTCGAAGAATTTTTAACTAACGGTAGACCAGATACCTAAAACTCATAAGATCTGTGCAGTAGTAGCATCAAAGAATAATGAAAATCTCTTAGGAGAAACTTTGACTGGCCAAAAACTACAAAAAAATTCAGGAAAAGGCAGTGTTTGGCTGAAACATGCCTGGAATATAATTTGGAATGCATAGCCCCATGCACCAGCAAGTTTACGATTGGCAGGTTCTCCGTGCAAGTTTGAATTTGGGAGGGTGCTAGCCACATTCTCGTTATCTCCCAGCGTTAAAGCCACATAAGTGGCTCGCTCCGTGTCTGATTCAACACAATCAACCCCGCGATCTTCTTTGCAACTATATAGGCATCCATGCATGGAGAATATAGATGCTAGCTATGATATGCATAAGAAAAGAAGCATCTAAGGTAGGACATGCAATAAAGACAAGTCGAAACATCATTCTAATTCTTTAGCTTTTTCCGTATTTCTTACAAGAAATTTGAAATCAAAAGTTACTGCAATTTTTAAGTAATTTAATTTACAAAGGGAAGGGGGAATCATAGAGATGCTAAACATACCCCAAAATTTAGCTGCAGGATAAAAAAATCACAAACGTTATATTATAACATAAAAATCACAATCTAATGTTAAATGGTTGAATGTAGTCCAAATAAGTCAAACTTTCCATTAGTAGAAATCTTACTGATGACAATGAAATTTTTGTTTGAATTAAATAACACAAATAATGGTTACCAACTTATCTACATATAGCCCCAAGATACATCTGCAAAGGAAAGGTTGGACCTCTCTTATATGGGCATCAGGTGCATGCGTTTTTTATTAAAACAACAAATAACTAGACTCCATACATGCTTCCAAGGTAAGAATCTCAATGGAATCCCCAAAATTTTCGTGATCTAAGAAATTAAAATTCAGGTTTGAGATGAGGACCAAATCCGGCCAATGCTTCCGAAAGATAAATTACTCCCTTTGATGTTTTCTTATGAAAAAATAGTTGAGCTGATGGCATGTAACCTTCCCGCACCAACCTTACATTTCAACCATCTTTACTTCCTTGGTCTGAATGTGATCTGTCTTCTATGATAAATTGATGCATATAATTCCCTAACTCGACAACACTGTGTTCTGGCACTTCACCATCATATTGATCTCGTCCATCATAGCTTCTGTGTGACATACGAACATTGGAATTGGATAATCAGCAACATCAATAAGGGTGCAATCTTCTGATTCATATGATTAGTTTTTGGCTCTTATTGCAGAAAAATTCCACAAAGACAAAAAGGAATGTAGGCAGGAAAGCAGCTGGAATCAGTTTGCTGGGCCAAATAGCAAAAAAAATTAGTTTCTTTTAGATCAATATAAGAAGATGATTGAAATAAGTTGTAATAAAAAAATTTGTAATCTAAAATTAATAGGCTAAAACAAGGTCCGTAAGTATTCTACTTCTATAGTAAGTTGTTTTTGTTTTATGTTTCATTCTCTCTCCAATTCCCTTTTGAATTTACTGTATTTGTCACGCCATCGGCATATTTTTACATTCTACAGTTGTGATGTCTTATCTATAATCCTAATGACTTAACGAAAAATGTCTTTATAAAAAAAAGTTCCACCGTACCATTTTATTCATATTGTACGGAAAATGAATGTTATATGCACATCCTTTTCATGTTCGAAATTATTGAGTTCAAATAGTTCATCTTTCTCATACATTTTTAGAACTGTGCAGGCCTTGCTACATTTGTTGGAAATACACCGGTGAGGACAATATGTTTCTACGCAAGTCTATATGAGTTCTATTATCTGTGTAGACTGCAAAACATGGATGAAAACTGTAAAAAAACATTACACTTCAGTTGTATCTTGTAATTACCTTGTAAAATCCGGAAGCTATACTATGCTTGAATTGTACATCTTGCTTTACATTCCTGAAAACATTGCAACCTTTGGATATTTCTCTAGTAAGATTCGCTCTCTATATAATCTGCATTAGAAAAGCACACATGATGTTCAAGGACAACACAGAAAGGAAGTAGTAATGAACAGTTGACACACATATAACCGATGGTGATCTTCCTA
Source organism: Rubia tinctorum (assembly GCA_032355605.1). Lineage (NCBI taxonomy): Eukaryota > Viridiplantae > Streptophyta > Magnoliopsida > Gentianales > Rubiaceae > Rubia > Rubia tinctorum. Next base: position 6,670 of record JAULKM010067965.1, on the reverse strand, counting down.
ATAAAGGAAACGTATAAAGCAGAAAGAACCAGAAAAGCATAAAGCATATAAGGGACCTTATCCAGTACCTTAACTTGTACTGCCATACTCAGTAGAACAATAGCATGATTCACAGCCCCTAATAAAACTGAAGGAACAAACCCAAAAAAACAAAGATCAAATTCTATAATCACGCGCATATTAGACGACTTTCAATATTGCCAGCTACGAAATTCCTAATCAAACAACAAAATTGTTTTTTTAAACGCAAACACAGAGAAACTTTACTCGAAAAAATGCACTTCTCGAATTTTTGATCCGTGCAGGTTGTTGTAGCTTCTTTCCCTAACAAAATGTGAACGCGAGGCCAGTAAACATTCAAGTAAACATCCAAACGGAAGAAAACAAAACTCTCAGTGGCAGCTTGGGTAAAAGCTCTCACAATGCGCCACAGCCGCCGCCACTGAATCTGGCTTCTTTCAGGTAAATCATCAAGCACCTTGTATGCTGCCTTTGAAATTGGAGAAGGGAAAGTTAAAATGCTTTGTAAACTAAGTACCACAATACATCAAAGTATAGAAATCATATTCTGCATGATCTCTGAAAAAGGTCTTCAGGTAAAAAAAATCAAACACCCCAAACTGCAACTTTGAAATTAGTGATAACGTATAAAAACAATTAACTGCACATATGAAGCGGCAGAATGAAAGTATAGGAAAAATAATTAGATATATGAAGGCAACACGAGAGCACTGGAACAAGGTAATGAAAAAGTAAAAAACCCTGTAAATTAACGGCCACCCTACATCAGTCACCAGAGGTCGACGATGGTAAATCAAGAAACAGGGTCACATAAGTTCGTCACCGACGCAAATAAGAGTGAAAAGGATTACAAACAAGAAGTTACATTAAATAAGAGAGCAAATTGATACATGCAGGTATAGATTGGATAGCAAGAGCTGTAATGAACAATACTCAAATTTGTAGCCATAGATTGGATAACAAGAGCTGCAATGAACACCATTAATATGATCAACAACAACTAAAAAACAAAACTAACAAAAATCCAAAACTCCTTTAAAGTACCTCAAAACAGCTTATGCCAGCAATTACACACATCTCTCGTCACAGAAAATCTGCATTACAATGGCACAGAAGGTGGCAGAACGAAGTTAGCTAGCACGAGAAAGGAACTGAAAGACTACATATGTCTCTTCTAATTCATCATAGTGATAATTACACACATCGCTCAACATTTCAGAGAAATAGAATTCATGAAGAATGACGAAGTCAAACCTTGGGTTAGAACATGTTTGATATCCTCCAACAACAGGTCGATAAATTACCTATCGATTCACTGTATGTAGGTAGGGCCAATCCATGCGCAACTCAATCCATCCACTATGCTTCCTGAAGCCTCCAGTTCCGTACAATCCTCCATCACCCGCATATCAATTACACTGACTTTTCTGCTTCCTTGTAAGAACCTAAAAACACACACGACCATATCAAGTTCTGTCTGACGATGGTAAAGCCAATGATAATAACATTAAATAGGGGAAAGTAACGGTGATACGAAGGGGTACGAAGAGAACATGATGAAGACGTGTTTCAGTGACTTACCCAGACATTGATAGTTCATGCTTTGGTGAAAAGCGGTGAAGCGGAAATCAGATGAAATTGAAGATATTAAACGGCATAGTTATAGTTACTAACATATCAATTTGGGCCAATTTCTTAGAAAAAAATTGCTTTTCTATCATATTCTAAGGTCTTGAACAGAATGATGATGATGATAAATATAAGATAACTAAAGATGAAACATCAACCCCATCAAGAATACAAATATGGTAGAGACAAAATATTAACTATCTTTGCAATACATAAATGCCGAAATTAAACGACATAGTTATAGTTACTAACAGATCAATTTGGGCCAATTTCTTAGAAAAATGCTTTTCTATCATATTCTAAGGTCTTAAACAGAATGATGATGATGGTAAATAGAAGATAACTAAAGATGAAACATCAACCCCATCAAGAATACGAATATGGTAGAGACAAAAGATTAATTATATTTGCAATACATAAACGCCGTATACGTAGAACTTCACATTCCCAAACTAAACAGATATTATGAAATTCACAGGTGAAATAAATGGTCGAAACTACCAAGAAATTAAAGAAATTCCAGCACATACATAGCTAGCTAATCAAACTTGTTCATTAAAGATCACATTGATCACTCCATGAATAAGCATTAATGCAAAGGGTTGGTTTGCTCATACTGGGTGGACAACTTCCATAAAGAAGAACACCTAACAGAACACAATTTCCAAGTACAGAAAATCATATGCACAATGCAAGATCTAAAAGCATGTCGGTGCCTCAAAGGTTAAAAAATTAAAAGTTTATCCAAAAACCCTCCAAAAAGAACCTAAAAACAACCCAGAAATCCCATGTTTCTACTCAACTATATGCAAAACATTAACCCATAATTTCATAAACAAAGAAAATGTAACTTTTCATTGAATTCAAGCTATCAAATGAAACAATTCAGAACTATAGCTATTGTACCGAATAAATAAAAAATGAAGTTGCATCTATGAAGAATAAACTCTGCAAAAAATTCATCAGTCATCAATTTATAGGAACAGTTGATGAAATTAATATGAAGAGCCTAGTTAAACCAGACGCGCAGAAATACAAATAAAATACACAAAACCTCAAATTTTTGTCGTACGAGAAAAAAAATTAGACGAACAGAAGAAATACACACAAAGGCTCACAGAACAGAACACTGAAGTTCGGTAGAAGGAATCGAAACCCCTAAATTTTGGCGTAAGAGTAAAAAAAGTTGGATAAACACAAAACACATAATGGTACACAGTAAGAAGGCCCGAACTTCAACTGGAGAAACCAAAAGCACTAAATTTTGCCGTACGAGTACAAAAATAACATCCAAATTGTTAATAGCATCCAAAGTGAGCCCTTTAACACCCAAAGGAAGAAAAAATGAAATCAGAAACAACAATATGCATTCAGCAATAAGCTTGCCTGCGCTTGCTTGATTCCTCTGTCTCAAACATCATTCCAAACATCATCCTAGGTGAGAGTTGTGTTCCCAACACTGTTTTTTGGAACCTTGCCAGAGTAATGACAAACTCAAACGGACATGCCCTGCATTGCACGAAATCAGCAATCCTCAATGCTAACAATGAAGTAAAAAACTACAGAAAACATCACAACCAATTATATTTTAACATACCTAGGACTGTGGAAGATAAAAAAATGAAATCCTGTTACCTGCAGCATGAGCTGCTGCAGTGAGGACTCCAATGTGCATACTGTCAGCAGAAAGAACTGATGACGACAATGAATCTTGATGACGGTTTGCCCACCTTACGCCGACCATTAGTTGCGACTTTTCATCCCTAACAAAACACAGACATATAAAACTTACAATTTTCTATAGGTTGAACGAGTAAGCAAGAAAAACAACATGCTACAACAACAGATTGTTATTCGATATTACCTTATAAATAGAACAGAGTCACCAGCACGAAGTCACTTTGTACCAACAAACATGGTCCAACCAGTAATAAGCAGGTGTCTTTTCGGCTGCCCTGAAAATGAATGAATAAACAGGTATGCTTATGAAACACGAAGAGAGTTCTTCAACTGAAAATGGAAGGGAAAAAACTACAGCCAAGCAAACCTCTGTATATATGTCAAAAAGTCCAAGTATTATCAGGAAAGTCCCGGAATACATGCTCTTGAGTTGGAGGTTGAATTGAATAATTCTAAAAACAAAAATCAGTATACGTGAGCACGTCAAACATCCATAGAGCAGAATGAAGAACATAAATCTCGAGCATCACCAGTTGAGGAAATAGTTTCTCCGCTGCCCTTTTAGGGACTGAAAAGGCTCCATGAGTGCTTATGTCACTTGCAGTCAAAGTCTTGTAAAAGAACTCGGTCGGATGTCTGGTACACTTCCATCCAAAATCTTGTATGGGTAAGATAGCCTTTTCCTGATCCAAAAGCAGGAGAAATAGCGTATCAATGAACTCAATTTAGAGAAAAATAGCTAAATCAATTGCTGATTTCTTTCATAATTCAATAATAAGTAGTAAAAATCACCATCAAAACTTACATAGCACACGAGTTGAAGGCTCAAATCTCATATGTATCCTTATCGGCCTACAGCACCAGAAACATAACACTAAAACAACTTAGCTGATCATTCACAGTAAAACCAAAAAGCTTAGCAGATGAAACATAATTCCAAGGGGATCATCAGAAACAAAAACATAGATGTTGATTGATTCAGTACACTTGACACAACAACTGAGAAGGGATACTCGGATAGTTGGGAATCTGCGAGGTTGCTGTTCTATTCGTACAAACACCTACCGGTTTCAACATAGTTAGCAACTCCATCATAGCTACAAATTGTACCAAAATGTTCCAATTCATCTCAACAATTAACTATCAATGAACATTGAGAAAACGCAATTGATGAACCACATAAAACTACAAGAAGATCTGCTTGCAGATACAGTCAATTTCCACATTCTTTGCAATTGATCAACAAAAAGGAGAATGCTAACCTATTCGCTGTGACCTTGAGGGAAATAATAAACAAAGCTTCCAACCGGAGGCAGATTCACGAAAGGACCGACATAGGCATGACATAGCTCTGAATTTATAAATATCCTCATTGCTGTGATAATATAAGAATCAAACATTCACAATAAAATTATAGTTAGTCCAAAAAACATAACTTAAACTCTGTATAAAAACAAAAGCAAATAATTAAAATTCAAGATTAAGAAAATGACTAACCAGAATGTTCCTGCATTTCTTTTAACAGCTTCATCAGCCTACCCTTGATCCCCTTCACGGAGATGATGCACAGGTTCTTCACTCTGGTGTTGTCGGCACAATTCACCGTCGCCACCACCAAAAGACCCAGCGATATCCGGAACTTGTTCCAGGTGCATCCACCGTGACCTGCAACCAATAAATTAACGGATCCACAATTATAGAGTTCATGAATTGACAGTAAGTACCACCGATCTCTCTTAATTCGGCAATCTTCCGATAAGACTATGAACTCGTTTCACAGCATAACAAAATTCACCAACATACAAATTGACTTTGTCACTAATTAAGCAACCGTAAAAACATTCAAACAGATAAGATAAATAAACTATGACTACTCAGTACCCACTCAACTAGGTTCCCGAGATGCGGAAGGCGGAGGACTCCTACAAGCTTCCGCATCTCGCAACGTGTACGGTCACTGCGATAATACTCCCTCTGCGTGTGCGAGCACCAACAACGGGACTTTGAAAGGCATAAGAAGATAAAATCCACCTACATCGAACACAACCAGAAAGAAAAGACACGAGGGCTAGCGTTAAAATAAGAAGGGCATCCATCGTTTTCAGAGAAGGGACAGAATTTCTGACGGATCAGAGAAGGGGCAGAATTTCTGACGTATTCCTGAAATTTCGCTCAATCACGGCGGAAAAAACAAAACCAAAGAAGAATACGGAATTTACAAAATGGTCCTGGTAGAATCTAACATTTAGGCTTCAGCCCTTCGTCAACCAAGTTAGTAATGTCCCGCTTTATAGGTGAGATATAGATAACTTATAAGAGTACCTACTCGATTCTGGTGACTGATGGAGCCTCTCAAATGTATGAAGAGAGGTTATTTGGGACGCTCCAGGAAACTAGAAACAGCTTATCTTACACAAAAATAGGTATTTTATAATTTCTCTACTCGTAGCTACACATGCAGAGGTATATCCTATATTCCTGATACATTGATGCATCTTCCAATGGATATATAAATTTTACATTTCTAGCGACCATTCTAAACACCTCAAGCTATTAATGCTACATGTCCAAATGAGCTATGAGCAAGAAAACTAAGGGGGAAAAGGCCAGGAGGTCCCCCTACTCTACCAGATTTTCTGTAGGAGTTTGTGGCAAGTGTACTAGGACGGTACTGGGCTACCAATTCAGAGCCATTAACGGATTGAGTCTAAGCTATACCTGACATCTTAAGAGTAGCTTGTTAAGTTTCATTGATCATGTATGCTTCAGCTGTATTCATCTTCCTGTCTGGCAATACTAAACGATAAAGAATCCTGTTTCTCAGAAATTTTTGGATACTGAAAACTAACGCTTAATGACACTGCAGGTTCTACCAATACTAAGAGTATGAACTGATTCAAGAACTGAGAAGAAATGTCAATATATTTCTTTTTCCTCTTTTGCATCACAAAAAAGCTTCAGAACGCTCAAAGAATGTATTAAAAGCCAAACTGAATAGGCAGAAAAAACAATATGGCGACATGATTCATGTTACCTGGCACAAATAAGGGCGAAAGTCTCTGGGGTTCTCATTTATAAGAGCCTGCAATTTTTCCAAGGCCACGTCAAATTCTCCCTGCACCATAAAAAAAATGCAGACCGTGAGTAGTGCCAAAATGCCTCCCTCTAAGGGCTGATTTCTTTGATCAAGATACTACCTTCACTACATGCATTTGAGCAGTTAGTATTTTTACGTTTCTCTCCACATTCACTTTGTTTTCACAACGAGCCAATTCGAGTGCCCTGTCCAGCATCTCAAACACTGCTGGCCCTTCGAGATTCTTGTGCATGACCATAGCCA
>JAULKM010067956.1:0-12054 GCA_032355605.1 Rubia tinctorum | reverse complement strand
AGAGAGAATGAGAAAAATAATATATTTAATTGGTAAGAAACCGGTAGTGGTTTCTACCATTAAACATGGCCTAAGATCCATGGCTACATCACCACCTCCCAGCCTGAAATCCTTTACCGCCATTATCTCACAAAATTCCACTACCACCAAGTCCACCTCTCGCAAATCGCTACCAACCGCCATCTCTCGCCTCAACACCTAGTGTCTCGCACCAAATTTCTCGCGCCTTGACTTCATCGGTCTCCGATAATTTCCAACGAACTTCACCTTTTCCGTTGGAATCTGCTTAATTTTTTTTGGAAAACTAGCATGGTTTTTCGATAAACTCCCTGACTAAAATTTTGCCAGTATCCACTGGTTTCGTCGGGAAATAACGTCATTAGTCTTAATCGACGTCATTAAATTTTAGAATAACTAACACGTATATTTTGTTCGGCGATTTTCATTTCACATGATAGTGCACATCTAAATTATTCAAATTGTTATTGTTAAATAAGGACATAAAATGATAAGGACATACAGTATACACGACCCTCCTGATCCAACTAAGCTAACAAAATACGGCGAGATAACAAGGCAAGAAAGGCGTAGTGGCCACTTCATCAGAGTTAGGCAGATCATATAGCCATGAAGACCCAAGAACTACGACGTCATTAATCGGCAAATCGTGAATATACCAGCCACAATGCCCCATATCCAGGCCACCGTCTCAAAGATGAGAGCATGATAATTGGACCACGATCACACCGTTGGTAGGCTATAAAAAAGAGAAGAAATGACTACATAAAGTAAGTAATAACTACTAAGCAAAGAAATACATGATGATATTATTCTGACTTTAGAATCAGAGCCTCTTCCTCGGGACCAACCAGTGGATACTTGCAGGTACCTAGTGGAGGATAGACTCCCCGTGAACCGGTCTTGTGCCTTATCATCATTCGAAAGGAGTCAATCACTTTCAGTTATCAATATAAGGCGTAAGGCAGTCATGATTTAAAAATCCACCTTTTCAACATACAGATTTAAATATGACACCCACTTTTAATTGATCATGTTTTTGAAATTATCCTATAAAGGTGCTCACTTTTTCATTTATGTTTCGAAAAAATATTTTCAATCAAAATTGGGAACTTTTAATTTAAAATAGTACACTACTTTGTTATAAGACACTTTTTCGAGACATAAATCGAAAAAAAAATGAAACTTTAAATGAAAAAATTCAAAAATAAGGGCAAAATGTAGTGTTGATTAAAAGTGGAGGTCTGGTAAAAGAAAAGGTCAACAAAGTCTGCTTTCCCAATCCTCCGTCCTCTACTTTCCCAATCGCTGTCTAATCTGTCACCACTAACGGACCTTAATTTATTCACCTCAACGGTAACAAAATCACCACAATCTACTGCTCTTTTAACACCAAAACCTCCACACCATGGCGGCTCTGCCGATCGATGTGAGCCTCATCTCCTACATAGATATCCTAGGTCTGAAACAAAACACTCAACCCTCAAAATCTTCCATCCAATTGAATCCCTCAGCGCAATTCAAAGGTGAGATTGCACTTCTCTTTGATGACAATGAAATTGAGCAACTCTCTAAACCTTTCAAATTCCATCAGGTCGGCAAATTTTCCAGAGGTAGGCCTGCTCTTGATTTCATTAGAGCTCAATTCAAGAAAATAGGCTTCAGAGGAGACCCAATTATCACTGCCCTAGACCGTCAGCATATCTTCATCAACGTTGTTGGATTAACGTAGCTGGAACTTAGGTGGTTCATATATGAAAATCCTCAAATGGACCAAACACTTTGATGTCAGTAAGGAACCATCCAGTACCCAAATTGCTCAATATCAGCTCCCCCGGCCTATTATTTGCATAAAAACTCCATTCCTCTAATAGTAGCCTGGCTTGGAGAACTGATATTTACATACAAGCCCCCCTCCCCTCCCTCCCACCCACCCTAAACCAATCCAGGCTATCTACAATTAGGCTTTGTGTAGAAATTGACTTAATTGGCCCCTTCCCAAACCGAATTCAGTTAGGTTCAATTAAAGAAAGCAAATGGTATCCGATCACATATAAAACGACCCCTTTTACTGTACCAAATGCTCTAAGATAGGACCAAAAATGAAGATTGTGGCATTAGAAAGCCCCAGACACAGCCTGGGAAAAAACCTCTACTTATGTCAAGGAACAAGGTAAGGAACCTGATAATCAAATATGGGTCCCAGCTAGTACTAAACTGACAGAAAATAAAGAAGATTTAGAAGCCTTCAGGTTGTTGCTGAAACCCTGAACAATAATAAGGAAGAAACATATGCTAACAAACTAGTTACAAATCTAGGGCCAAGAAAGATCTCTTTATCACCTCTTGCAGGTACACGACAACATACCTCAAAGGAAGCAGCCAACCACAAGAAAAGGGAGTCGTCTCCCTCTCCAGGACCAAACAACACAACTTCACTGCAAGGAACTATAACAACTGGCAGACTGTGGATGACCTTTTCATCCATCAGGATAAGATCACTATTCCCTTCTCTCTAAATAGATCCCTCATTTTTACACAACTAAAAAATTTCAGCACTGAATTGAACAAAAAAAATTCTCAGGTATCAAAATCACCCAGCATTGATCACAAAATTATAACTCAAGCATCGCTCTCACATGAAACAAGACACAACAAGCAAATTCAAGTCACAACACAGGATCAAGACACACTACTTTGGATTGACAAAAACTGGAGATCGTCGGATCAACCTTTGGAATAGGATGAGGGAATTTCGCAAACAGGTAATCCCATGGACACTAAAATCACTTGATTCCCCCACTGAACATGCTAGACATTTTTTCATATCACCTTAAAAAACACTCAGTCAATGAATGTTAACCTATTATGCTGGAATGTTAAAGGTTTAGAAAGCTCCAGGATTAGACTTAAGAAACTCATTCTGGTTCACCATATCTCCATTCTGATTATTATTGAAACTAAGAAAAAGGATAATTAGCTTGTTGAATATAAAAAAAACTTGGTTTTAATGAAGGTGTATCATCCACGGATGGTAGAACCTAGATCTTATTTAAAAATAAATTTAGTGCTAAAATATGCTCATAAATGGATTAATACACTCACATTGAAATACATTATCTAAGCTCTGATACGATTTTCTCTTTATTTGATGTATATCGATTTCATGATAGGTTAGAGAGACTAAAAATGTTTACAAAAATTGAGGCATCGTTGGCCTTAAAAACTCACCCAGTCTTACTAGCTTGTGACTTCAATGCCGCCAGATCAATTAATGAATATTTAGGTTCCTGTACTCCATGCCTAAATAGCATCCTGAATTTTGACACATTCATTCTCACTAACTGTTCATATGAAATTCCCACTATTGGAAACCTTTACACCTGGTCTAATGGTAGAATAAGTAGGGCTAAGGTTTGTAAGAGATTAGAATCTTAACAAACCAAGACTTTTTTTTAATTCCTTTTCCAATATATCAGTCCAAACACTGGATACACTCCAATCAGACCACAACCCTCTCCTCCTAGACATAACCTCTCTAATCAAGTCATACTCCAAACCTTTAAGGTTTCAGACCATGTGGACTAGAAGACCTGAGTTAAAGCAACTAGTACAAACCAGCTTGTATGCTCACACTGACCTATAGGGCATGGTTAGATTTAAGAAGTCAAAGAGGTTTAAAACTAAATTAGAGTCATGGAATAAGGCTACATTTGGAAATATCTTTGATAACGTAAAGAAAACCGAGACTCTAATTCATGAACGGGAATGTAATTATGATATTTAAAGTGATGATATTAATGGATTATACTTGAAATGTTTTGACACTCTAATTGAGGCCTTCTCCCTTAAATTATGGTGGAACCTTCGATGTGGCACCTCCATTTGGGAAAAATTCATCTGGTCCATGCCAGAAAATCATAGATCATCATAAGCATGGACTAGATCAGTTTCTGTGTCTTCTGTAGTTGTAGATAACACAATCTTACAGAATGGCAAAGGCTCATCCAATTTCTGGTTAGCTGATTGGTGTGGCTTGGGAAGACTGATAGATCTTTGGACAGCTCATACTAAACCATCGTTTCCCTATCTAACCATAGCTGAATTCCAGGAAAATCAACTTCATTTTGTTTAGGAAATGCATACTGGATTATCTATTTAGGTCATTAACACATTGCAGGTGCAAAAGAAAATTTTGCCTCACAAAGAAGACCGGATGATATGGGAACCTGAGAGCTCAGGTAAGTTCTCAATAGCCCCTACTTATAATTTACTCAGACACAAAAGGAGTGAGGTTGCTTCACTTAAAAAGGTATGGTATGATATTCTCCCAGGTAAGATCTCATTCTTCATGTGGAAATTGATAAATAGAGGCCTGTCCCTTGATGACATTCTGTGTAAGATGGGAATAATGATTGTGTCAAAATATGCATTTTGCAATAATTGTGAATCAATCAACCATCTTTTCATCTCCTGACAGATGGCTGTCCAATGCTGGGAATTTTATGCTAGTTTAATGGATATTAATCTCATTAACTCATAGCTCTTTGATAAACTCTCTCTTATCTGGTCATACCAGAATTGTTAAGCAACCAAAAAGAATGTCCTCTATTTCTTACCTTCAATTATTTGCTGGACACTTTGGAAGCACAAATGCCCTGCCTTATATGAAAATACCAGACCTTGTTTTTCTAGGATTAGAACTGATATATTAGACTTGATGAGTGAAATATTTGCATGTCATCCACAAATACATGAATCTGATAATGTAGCTTTAACTGGAGTGGGGATCTTAACTGTTTTCAAAAATAAAAATAAAAAATCAAAGTTCTTAAGGCTCACAAGTGGCATCCACCTGACAATGGTTTGTGATGCCTCCTTCTCTACAGTTTCCAATCCTCTTAGTGGACTGATTATAAGAGACAACCAGGGGCAGCCAATTTCTATGTTATCTAAACTCATCAATCTGGGAAATCCCCCCCCCCTTCATGCTAAACTTATTAGTTGCTTATGCGGTATATCTCTTTGCATTCAAAGGAATTTCTTCCCCCTGATTGTAGAAACTAATTCTTTGGAGGTCTACCAACTTTTGAATGGAAAGAGAACAATCCCATGGAAGCTTGTTGCACATGTCTGGGAGATTCAAGAACTCATAAAACGAAAGAAGTCCATTGGAAACACATTTATAGAGAACAAAATGTTCCAGCACACACTCACAAGGATCGATGTATCCCGAACAGAACCAAAACCAACAATGCTATCAATACAGGAAGAACCCTGCGACACTAAAAAAAGGTATCATGGGAGACATTATGGGACTTCCTGCTCCACAACAACATATGCTTACTTCTTTTGGAAACATACAAGGCACACAGTCTTCTGTATAGAAGTAGTATCAATGTTAATTACCAACTTTTTAAGTTGGTAATTAACATTTACATTTCATCTCTCCTTGTAAACATAGGCTATGTAACTATCGCTCCTCACATACTCCTGCTTTCTTTTGGAGTCACTTTTTAAAGGACCAGGGACCGTTATATACACCCCTTTCATCTTAAATGATGGCTTTAAAAAATTAAAATTAAAGTGGGGGTCTAAATTGTTTTTCCCGAGTCTCTAACTCTAGTTCTCTAAAAAAACAAAATTCAAAAGTTTCACAAAATCAAAGTCAAAAGCTCGGCCAATAATAACAACTGGTCCATTTTTTTTCTTACAGATAGAACTAAATTGTAAGACACCACCAATTGAATGTGTTAAAACTAAGTTAAAATTTGGTTTTACCGATTTAGCTTAATTATTAGACCTATATTCCAACATATCCTATCTAACCAAGTACGTAAAGAAAATAGCACACGAGCACACACAACTTGGTTTCGAAGTTCAGTGAAATCCACCTACATTTACGGGTCCTGGCCCAGTTCAGAATAAATCCACTAATAAGAAAGATACAGTACAAAGTACACCATACAACTATACTTATCTTTTCTAATTATAAACGTGTGGATTTTGCAAGCTCCCATTGCTACCGATCCACCTTGATCAGACTCCCTCTGACCTCGAAACTCATCTACGCTGGATGTCCTCCTCCCGAGGAATTAAGGTATACGACTCTGAACTTGATCGACAGATCATGTGTGTTGGAACATATGAATACTGGCTCTTGCAAAGATCTCGAAAAGATATTAAATCCGAGTGCAGATTTTCTCAATGAAATTCGTTAGATTTACATGCAAATCTTCTTGCTGGTATGTTGGAACATACCCAGCTCCATCTCCCTCTTCACTAAGCCCCGAGATCTTCATTCCTTTGAGCAGCCACAACATCAAAAGGAACAATCTTCATCTGATCAGTGGATCTGATCACCTCCAAACCTTCATCTTCCTCATCATCAATTTCTTCAATTTGAACCAGACTAGGATACGGGATATAAGAATACACATGAAACATATATGTTCCTCTATGTTCTCTGTATTCACCACACAACAGCTTAGGATTATAGTTCTCAATATCCTCCAAATCTCATATGTCCCCCGAGACTAATTCTTCCATATTAACCTCCAGAAATTCCACCTTAAGATTTTCTAAATTTCTCGTATCAACGGTAACTCGGTTGGCTTCCACCAACTTAGAAAACTCATCTAGGGAATCAAACTTTCTTCCCTTCCAAATAACGTAAGTAGATTCAGCAGTAGTTACCTTTTGATACTGAGATTTCTTCTTGCTTGGTGCGTTCTCCTCGGGCTTGTCGGAGATGAGTAGGAGCCGCTTCACATATCCTTGAGTCTTATTTCTGGCCATTGAAGCGAGCTTCAGAAAGAATACCTCGGTAGGAATTTTGGGTCGGCTAAAGAGTTCCCGGATCACTCAAACTTGGCAAGATAACTTCCAAAATTTTGAAAGTTTGGTAGAGAAGAAGAGTGCAATTCCGAAAAAGAGGGAATATGGAGAGATAGAAATAATTTGAACCAAAAATAACTTCTCCCTTTTTACTTCTCTAACAGTGTTTAACTTTTTTCCTTTCCAAGACAATTATTACATTTTCTCTCTTGTCAACTCATGTCCCTTCTTGAACTTCCAACACACTTCATCCTTTTTCTCCCTTTTTTATTTTATTTTTTGTCTTTCTATTTTTTTTCCAGAATTTTCGAAGAGAAAAAAAACTGAACCAAAAAATATATACATACTGTACAGAGGAATTTCAGAGAAAAAATACCTCACATCCGACACACACCAAGGTGTTGTCTGAGAAATTCAAAAGTTATAGCGTCCACTGGTTTAGTGAATATAATTGCATACTGCTCACATGTTAAAACATAGGCCACCACAACTTCCTTTCTTTCAACCAAATATCTAACAAAAAGATGTCTAATGTCAATATGTTTTGTTCTTGAGTATTGAACATGATTCTTTGAAATGTCAATTGCACTTTTGTTGTCACACAAAATCTTTAAAAGCCCTTGCTGAATTTCATAGTCATTCAACATTTGTTTCATTCATAATAATTGTGCACAACAACTTCTAGAAGCAAGATACTCAGCTTCAGCAGATGATAAAGAGATCGAATTCTGCTTCTTACTATACCAAGAGACCAAATTCGTGTCAATAAAGAAACAACCACCTGTAGTACTTTTGCGATCATATGCATTACCAGCCCAATCAGAATCACTTAGCCAATAAGACATGAGTCTTGTTTCTTAGAATACCAGATTCTATAATCAGAAGTCTCACTAACATATTGAATAACTCTCTTTACTGCAGTCAAATAAAATTCATTTGGATCAACCTGAAACCTTGCACAAACACCTACGCTGAAACATATATCTGGTCAGCTAGCAGTAAAATACAGAAGACTCCCAATTATACTTCTGTATAATTTCTCATCAACTGAAACACTTTTCTCATCCTTCACCAATTTTTCTGTAGTTGACATCGGACTTCAAATAGATCGAGCACTACTGAGTCCGAACCTCTTCACCAGATTCAAGACATACTTGATTTGATTTATGAATAACTCATTCTTTTCTTTCTTAAACTGAAAGTGAGTTCTCCAACCATACTCATCTCAAACTCGGCATACATAAGTGACACGAAATCTTGCACCATAGATGATGAAGTAGATCCAAACACAATATCATCCACACAAATTTGAGCAATCAAAAACTTTGTGGACTTAGAAAGCACAAATAAGGTACAATATACTCTCCCTTAAGGATAACCTTTGTTAAGTAGAAAGTTAGTCTGTCGCTCATACCATGCTCTAGGTGCTTGTTTCAGACCATAAAGTGCCTTCTTAAATCTGTACACATGATGTGGATAATGAGGATCTTCAAATCCTTTAGGTAGTTCCACATACACTTCTTCATTCACAACTCCATTCAAAAAGGCATTTTCACATCCATCTGATATAAAGTAAAGTTCATAGTACAAACAATAACAAGTAAGATGAAAATATGCTTAAACCTGGCAACTAGTGCAAAGGTTTCATCAAAGTTTACCCCTTCAACCTGAGTATATCCTTAAGCCACCAATCTAGATTTATTACGAGTAATCTGTCCATCTGCATCTGACTTGTTCTTGAAAATTCACTTTGTACCAATAACATTTACCCGTTTTGGATGAGGAGTGAGATACTATACATCATTGCATTCAGACTGCTCGAGTTCTTCTTGCATTGCCGCAATCCAATATTCATCAAGAAGTGCTTCCTAGTAGTTCTTTGGCTTAATTAGTGAGATGAAGCATTGTAGTTCAACTAATTCTCTGTAGTTAACTCTAGGAATCGATCGGGTTCTTCTTGAGATAGGTTCTGGTACCTCGTGTATTGGAACATGTGGACTTGGTGTGGGGGAGGATGTTCCAACATACTCTTCTTCATAAGGTTCCGGCTGGTCTACTGTTTGATAAGATGTTCCAACATAGTCCGACTGCTCAGGTGAATTCTCCTATGCTGGAACATGCTCCGCATCTGGTTCATCTTCTTTTTCATTCGAACCCTGTTTGTCATAAGAATTATCCACAACTACATTTATAGACTTATGAGAGAGAGAGTGTTCGTAGATTATAAACACGATAAGCACGGTTGTTCACAGTATACCCCAAAATATTCTAACATCACTACGATTATCAAACTTAGACAATGGATCTCTATCTTTTGAGAAATAACACTTGCTTCCAAACACATGAAAGTGAGATACGCTTGGCTTCCTGCCCTTCCAAATCTCGTACAATGTTTTACTGGTAAAAGGCCAAAGATACACAAGATTTATAGTATAACAAGCTGTACTGACAGCTTCTGCCCACAATTTTTTGTGTATTCCTTTTTCTGCAAGCATGACTCGTACCATCTCCTTGAGTGTTCTATTCTTCCTTTCTACAATTCCGTTCTGCTGTAGAGTAATCGGGGCAGCGAACTCATGCTGAATACCAAGTTCATCACAGAAATCACTGAATTGAGAATTTTCAAATTCTCTGCCATGATCACTTCTAATTTTGACAATCTTTCCTATTGGACTTCCTTTCTATGTCTCCAATTTTATCATCAAACTTCTAAACACTTCCACAATATCAGATTTTTCTTTAAGAAAAGCTACCCAAGTGTATCTAGAGAAATCATCAACACATACAAAGATGTACTTCTTACCACTCGCACTAGGTGTGATGAATGGACCCATTAAATTCATATGAAGCAATTCAAGATTCCTTGAGGTGGTAATTTAGTGTACTGAAGAGTGAGGAGACCGAATTTGTTTACCTTGTTGACATGGACCGCATACGATTCCACCTTTGGTCGTTAGTGTGGGCCTACCTCGTACTGCCTTTGAACTTGCTATTTTCACCAAGGTTTTGTACTTGATATGACCAAGCTTCCTATACCACAGAGTGCCTTCATCTTTCTTTGAACTCAGACATCTAACTTCTTGCTCCAAGAGGTAACAATTTTCTGATAAACATTACAGAAAGTACTTTATCATTCCATGTCTTACAACACATTTTTCTTTATGAAACTCAACTATCATATTTTCATCACACAAATGACTGATGCTCAGTAAATTTTCCTTTATATCTTCAATGAGCAATACACTAGTGAACACAGGAAATCCTTCAATGTGCATTTCACCCTTGCCAATAACATGACTACTCTTCCTGTTTCCAAAAGTAACAAAACCACCATCATATGGTTTAATTTTTGTCAGAAACTCCTGAGTTCTAGTCATGTGACGAGAGTAACCACTATCAAAGTACCAAGAGTCTCTAGAATGCGCAAAAAGAGAAGTATGAGACACAAAGCAAATATTAATGCGTTTAGGGACCCATACCTTTTGAACCATCTTTGATCGTTGGGTATTATCTATTTTGGAACATGTAGATAGTTTTGTCCATTCATGATATCTCTGAGTAATCTAAGACATTGTTCCACAGTATGGCCTTGAAACATGCAATAGCAACAGATGAGAGGTTTTTGTTGATGAGTCCGGATAACCTTTCTCTTTATCTTTTGAGTTTCTGCCTTGAGATTTCCTGTATTTCCTGATGGGTTGTCATAACCAATTCCTTATCGATCTCTAAAGTTTTTTCCCATGGTCAGAATGTCATCGAGCTTTGCCTTTCCAGTATTTAACTTGGTGATTGTCGCTTCTGCTAACTCTGCTCTCTCAGTCACATAATATAGTTTCAACTTCATATCCTCAATTTCATTCTTCAGCTTTTCAACCAACAGTACTAGCTTTTTCTTCTTCTCAGCCAATTGATTCTTCTCCAACTTTAGGGATTTGTTTGCATCAGCAACCTTTATCCACATGATAAATTTTTTCATATGGAGTGTAGATATCTTCATAACTCATGGGATGGTCTTCATCATCCTTGGAAGTATCGTCAGAACTTATGTTCCAACATACACATTTATTTGTGTTGGAACATACAGACTTATCTGTGTTGGAACATACGTTCACACCCTCCGTATCATCGTGAATTTTTGCTTCAAACGCCACATAATTGCTAGTAAGTTCCTCTTCATATTTATCATCTTCTTCATCCTCACTTAATGAGGTTACATACGACCTTCCTTGCCTCTTCCGGGTATTAGCACATTCAGCCTGGATATGCCCAAAACCTTCACATTCTCTACATTGAATCCTCCCTGGTTGTTTTGCTTCACCAACTTGATTTATAGAGACCTGGTGATTTCCTTGATCCATGCGTATTCCACTATTGATTCCAAAGTTTTGTTCACGAGGCTTGTTTCCACTAGTTCTTTCTAGCGATTTCTTGTTCACCACATTTTTCAGCATCCTTGAGAAATTCTTAGTGATGAGAGAAATTTCTTCAATACCATCCTCACTATCTAATTCGTGGTTATCCCGTGATGAAAATACTTTGAAGGCCAACTCCTTCTAAGTTTTCTTTGCAGGCTGTTCTATAGTCATCTCTTACGTTTGTAGTGATCCCATCAACTCATCTAAGGAAATTGTGGATACATCTCTAGATTTTTCTATTGCTGCAACCTTCATTGCAAATCTCTTGGGTAGTGATCTCAAGGTTTTTTTCACCAACTTAGATTCCTTGTAAACTTTTCCCAGTTAATAAGCCATATTAGATATGTCTCGGAGTTTTCCATTAAATGTGGCAATCGTATCATCCTCCACCATTTTCAATTCTTTGAACTTTGTAGCCAACATCTGTAGTTTAGATTCACGTACACGACTGGTTTCTTCATGTACAGTCTGCAAAATATCTCATGCTTTCTGAGCCTGATGACATGTAGAGATGCGTCTAAACTGATTTTCTGGGAGGTCATCACTGTACCTCTCAATGATTCTATATTATAGCCCTTTTTTCTTACTAACTACAATTAAGTAGATAGTGACAAGTCAGGGTCGTCCAGAGAGACATGAGATATTCCCAAGTGTTTTCTAATATAATGGTAAACATTATGCTAGATATAGATATATGGATACATATAAAAGCACATAAATGGGGGGGGGGGGGGGTGTGTTAGTTTTGTAAGTTAGCAATTTAAATAAAATTTAAAATAATAAA
>JAULKM010067945.1:0-12054 GCA_032355605.1 Rubia tinctorum | reverse complement strand
AGGAAACTAACCAACCAAAACCCCCCATTTTACTTGCTTTTAATCTATATATATATATATATATATATATATCTAGGCTTATACTCACCCTTGTATGCATGAACCCTTATGGATATCCCTCTTCTCTGTGGACGACCCTGACTTGACAAACTATCTACTTAGTTGTATTTAGTAAGCATATTGGGCTTAAAAATAGTAACTTTGAGAGGTACTGCGACGACCTCCCAGTTATCATGATTTTTGCAATTGATAGCTATCCACAGTGTGGTTTTATTTACGGTTATGGTTGGTTATTTTATCAAACTAGGATGAAGGATCTGCATAATCTCGGTGAGATATGTTTGGGTGGTATTGTCTATTATCTACACTGAATGTTACAAATTTTTTTATTTAGATTTGTTTTCTATTGATAAGATCAGCAAGTAGGATTAACGAATGTGAAGAGGAAGAGGAGGATGGTGGTTCTATTACCTTATCTTAGAAACCCATTGAACGGCCAAAAATGAGAACTAATGTGGGTTTTGTTTCCCAGCTATACCCCAAATGACTGCTAGGAGTGACATCATATACATCGTCAGCAGCAACAAAATACCTATCTACCCCAACAATATGAACACATGTAGACGGATTAAAATTACAGACTAACCATGGCACTATACCCGCGGGAAGTGCAATCTCCAATCTTAGCTTCAATAAACAGTCAAAACCAATCACCTCAACATCAGCCTTCTGCTGATCAGTGAGATTGGAGCAGAGATCTTTGACCTTAACGTGTTGGATTCCAGGAATAAATTTCTTAGAAATCCCGGAAAAAAACATAATGTAGTAAGTTACTAAATATTCAAACTATGCACATAAATACCCAAACTAAGAGGAGAAAAACATAAAGTAATCATAGAGTAATTAAAAATAGAAAATTTAATTAATAAACATCCAAATCATAATAAAGTTTTTTAAAAAAACACCTAATTAAATGGTAAAACTAAACAGTTAAACACATAAATTATATATACAAGTACATAAACTATTCATACTGAAACTATACACAAAAAGTTATTAAACAATAAAACTAAAAACTTAAACTAACACATCAACAATCAAAATGTATACTTAAACAAAACACTGAAACACCAAAGTTAAAGGATAAAATACCTGAACTACTAAAATTCTAAACAATTCAAGTAATTATGCAAAAAAAAAATTAAAACTAAAATATTCAAAATGAATGTCTACAAACACAAGGTAAAATAATAAATGCATAAACTAATACAACATACCTAGAACTATTGCCAAGCTCAAATTCAGCAATTTGCTTAACCTGTCGTGTCATTTCAGCACCATCAATAGAACTCCCTGCTAAACGATGAGCAGGAATATTCCTCTTCAACACAGGTTCTCCAACCACAACATCTCCAATGCCCGCTTGCACTTTCCCGCAACGAAGATTTTTTCGACAGACCACTTCCATCTCCAGCAACATTCTTATTGAGGCTCTTCTTAGCAGGCTTCTTCGCAACAGGTTTATTTGCTACGGGTTTCTTCGTTGTAGGCTTCTTCGCAGCGGGCTCCTTCGCTGTAGGATCATTCAATGCAGCAGGCTTCTTTGCAGCCGCCTTCTTTGCTACAGGCTCCTTCACTGCGGGCTCCTCAGCAGCCGACTTCTTTGCAGTAGGCTTCTTAGCGGCGAGCTTCTTCGCATCCACCTTCTTCACAGCCGACTTCTTTCCATTCCCATCAGAAACCTTTTCTTTGCCCTTTTCATTTGCAGCCACAACTGGAGAAGGCTTCAAGAAAATCTCAATCTTCAAGAAAATTCTCGTCGACAAGTGTAGTTCGAACATCAGTAACCCTCTTCCTAGCCCCTTGCTTTCCATAAGCTTTCTTAACTTTAACTTCAAAGCACAAGTAAAAAAATTCAAAATACTAAATTAAAAACACAAAGTAGAAGTAGAAAAAAAGTATATAACCAATACTATGATCAGTTTCGCTTCTCAAGTCTTCAATGATAACTTTTATCCCAGAACTTATGGAATCCTCAACAATATTAGTAGAACCTACAAATTTTAAAAATGTTAACCAATAATAAATAAACATAAGTAATTACATCTACACATTAACTAATATATTAAAAATTACCATCAACAACAACGTTTCTTTCAATATCTACTACACTACCATCAACAACAGCATCATTTCTAGGCTCTAATGTAATACAAAAGTTAAATAGCAGAACTAACAATTTATATATATATATATATGAACTAATAATTAAAAAAAGAGTCGAAACTCCTAAAACTAACCACTTTGTTCAATATTTGCTGAAGGTGAAGGACTAATGATCACAAAATTCTCCCCAACTACATCATAAAAATAGTCATATAAATTTTAAAGCACAATCTCCAATCTTAATTAATAAGTTAAATAGAAGAACTAGAAATTTATACATATGAACTAATAACTCAAAAAAATAGGTTGAAACTCCTAATACTAACCATTTTGTTCAATATTTGCTGAAGGTGGAGGACTAATGATCACAGACTTCTCCACAACTACATCATAAAGAAATATTCAACTAATAAGTTTCATACACGAACTAACAAAATGATAATAAATCATAAAGCATAAATCGAACCTGATTGTGTAACATTTATTGAAGCTGGAAGTGAAGGATTATTGACAAAAGTTTCAACCTCAACAACAACTATATAATACAAACAAAAAAATTAAATACCAAAGGTAAAGTACTAAAAAGTAAAAGTAAAACAAAAAGATGCCAGAATATATTAAATTTAACAAGTTTATCCTCACCCCTAATCAGATTACATCCAGCTACAATAAAAACAAAATAATTAAATATCAAAGGTAAAGCACTAAACAATAAAAGTAAAACAAAAAGTGACAAGAATAGATTAAATTTATCAATCTTATCTTCACCCCTAGTCAGATCACATCCAGCTACAAAAAAATAAAGGTAAAGCACTAAACAGTGAAAGTAAAATAAAAAATTAACTTTTCAACCATTAATAGATGATCCAGCAACTCCATCTGGCTTATCCACACCAGATTTACTACCACTTTTGCGAAGTCTTTTAACAATTTCAGCTATAAAAAATAAAGGAAATTATCAGCTGTACATAAAGCAATCAATTAAAAACCAACAAAAATATGAAATAAAATTCCATCATATTTAAATACCCGTTGTAATAGTTTTTATGATTCTTTTTCCTTTTAAGAAGAGGAGCTTTAGAACCTGAAAATTACACAATCAATTAAAATAAAAACATGAATATTAAAATAAAAAATTACAAACTAACAATATACATACCATCTTTAACAGTCAATTTAGACTGCAATCGACTAGATTTTCTCAAGCCAATACCATCATCTAAATTAAAAAAGTAATCACATAAATGAATTAATAAAAAACTGAAACACCTAAAGTAAAGAGACAATATACCTATGTATATAAATATATAGAAATAGAATCTAAAAAGATTAATATTAAGTAAGAACAAAAGTAACTAAACTAAACCTTTACTAAAAGAGTCTAAGCTTAACCATAACAGAGCCAAAACTAAACAGAGGCTAAATTAAATCACAACAAATACTAAACTTAACCTTAACTAAATACATGAAAATGCAAACTAAAAACATAAAAAGGCCAACTAATTAGTTATATATTGTTTCATACACTGAAACCACAACATAAAAGGAAAAAAAAACAGAGCAACAACTAAAAATTCAGAAAACAGAGCAACATCAAACAAAAAAACATAGCAGAATCAATAAGAACGAAGAACGCACCAAACAAATCAACAATGAAACAGAAAAATCAAAGGAAAACAACAAAAAAACCCTAACGATACAATTTTTTTATTAAAAAGAAAAAAAACCTTGTGATTCAACAGTGGGTGAATTAGGAACACCGTCATTAACATTCAAGCCATCTTTACCGGCAATAGCTTTCTTCGATTTCATCATATCTACAAAACAACAAACACAAATCGAAAACACACAATATAAGAACAAAATAACACATGCATAACCAGATTTAATGGTGAAATCAACAAGAAAACAATCGGAAACTTGAAGAAAGCAAAAAGCCCCAAATCTTAACTCTATCGGACTACAAAATCCATTTTTTTTGCAAACCTTACCTCTATCAGACCGGAAACAACAATCCGACGCAATATAAGCTTTGAAATCACGATTTTAAACGAAATTTGAGTGGTTGAAATCGGATTTGAAGGAGCGATTTTGAGAGGGTTTTTCGCAGTTTTCAAATTTTTGATTTCAATGACGAGAGTAAAATGAAACAAAAAACTAAAAAATAACTAAATTATATAACTTATATAATATTGCAACTAAGGTCATATAATTATTAAAATTTCAGAGAAGCCCCTGGTCTCTTCATAAGCTTGGGTGAGACGCTCTCACCCAAGTCTTTGTACTCAAATTAAACACCATTATCACATATCGTAGGCTCTTTCAAAACTCATCAACATTAAAAATCCTAGGTCAAAGAACACAACAAAATAACAACCACACACAACAACAAAGGTCATCCAATCATCAATCCAAAGTAAACACAACAAAGTATACCAAATATCATCAAAACCTCTATATGCTATCGTATGTGCTGATATAACCCAATACGTTTTCAGAATGTGCTGATATAACCCTATCAGTTTTCATACTGTGCTGATATAACCCTACCCGTTATGGGGGCAGTGCAGCAGTGGTTCGACGCCGGACCACGGTGGTCTGGTGGTGGTCTGGCGGCGGTCCAACGACAATATTTGGGGCATTAGTAACTCTAAGGGTAGTAAAGTCATTTTTTATTATTTTTATTTTTTCAGAAGGACAAAAATATATTTTTACCAAAATCCGGCTAAAAGTTACCGAAGAGGGTTATATTAGAACTTTCAATGATTATCTAGGGTTATATTGACACTTTCAAATACTGGAAGGTTATATTGGCACTTATGTTAAGTAGGTAGGGTTATAAAAGTACTTTTCTCATAAAAATTTTTTTGGATACGGGTACGGCAAGGATACAAAAATAAAAAATACTATAGTAAAGTGCATTCATACCCCCTAGTTTCTTGTTTAGTGCATATATACCCCTCAATTTATTGAAAGTGCACATGTATCCCCAGTTCCTTGTTTGGGCACACATACCCCTCAATTTTCAAACGCTGATCTCCGGCTATGGGGTATATGTGCACTTTTAAAAAACCGGGAGGGGTATATCATTATTAATTTTCAAAAATACCCAAACTATCATTATTAATTTTCAAAAATACCCAAACTAATTTAAATATACAAAATCATCTAACATAGCATAATTATAATCAAACATATATGCAACAATATAGAATCAGTACCACTTCATCATATTATTACAGTTAGAGAGTAGATCAGGGCATATTCCGTAGACTAACCAAACTTTTGGCTAACTAAATCTAAGGCCTGGTTCTATTTCTGTCGACAGTTTAGTAAGTTGGTCAAGTTATTTTTGGAAAAACATAAGGTTGGGAACGTTTCTTTCCATTCTTTCCCATCTCCGACATAAGTCTACTAATTTCCAAAACGGTCAGCCGCTTCCAGCATGTAGGGGACGTTTAAGGGACACCCCCACTGCATCCTTGTCCCCGTCCCAGTCCTGGTACCCAAAGCGTCCCGACACTGGTTCAAAATTATATGGGCCATCCCGTGCTACATAGGCTTCAACTATCACAGATTTACCTGAGTCCTTAAGTTATCAATTTTGATCCTCCTCTAGTTTAGTCATTTTTAAGTAGTTAGGTTGTTAATCTTGTTACACGGTTAGCTTGTAGATTCCAAATGTTCGGGTAGTTAGATTTAAGTTGTACATCACTCTACAAAGAGTTGTGCGTCTAGTTTAGAAGCATATTTGATATTAGAAAATTTCCAAATTTCCAAATTTCCTTTGTTTTGTTCAGTGTTTGTTCATGGTATCAGAGAGGGTACTTTTTGATGTTGAATTAGGGTTGACATTTATGGATAAGTGAGACCGGCGTTGATGACATTTTGTTTGCCTTCTTTAATTAAAGTATTTTATTCCCTTCCCTTATTTAGGTAATCTAGTTTGTTTTCTTTAATTAAGGTATTTTCCTTTATCTTACGAGACTTAGTTTCCATTTCCTCTTTTCATTAGGAGATTTTAGTTTTCTTTTTCCTTTCTCATATGGAATTAGGATTGACATTTATCGATAAGTGAGACTGGCGTTGATGACATTTTATTTGCCTAGCTCCTTTAATAAAAGTATTTTTATTTTCTTGTCTTAATTAGTTAATCTAGTTTGCTTTCTTTAATTAAGGCATTTTCCTTTTTCCTTATGAGATTTAATATATTTTTCCTCTTTTCAATAGGAGATTTTAGTTTCCTTTTCACTTTCTCATTAGGAAAATATAGGAGGCATTCTTATATAATTTTCATGCTTGTTTTTATGATGATTAATAAAAGTCGACATTTATGTTGCAAACCCTAGTGTTTCATCTTTCTTATATTACGTGCTACATCACTTTTGTAACTACCTTAGATCATCTGTTTCTTTCTTTTTTGAAGTTGAAGGATCAAGTTCAGAGAAGTATCCGTGGCTAATGAAGTTTCTTCAAATTCCTACATAAATGTTGAGGTATTTTGGAATGAATAATCTGAGGGCTTCCTGTTGAAGATTGAAGAATTATTGTATCTGCACAGCTCAGACCTTTCAAATTTGGTGCTGGAAATCAATCTAATAGATGAATTTAACTACTTGACAAGGAGCAAATCCACAATGATCTCTCCGAAATCCAAGGACAAACTAGGATTCTTGACGGGAGAGATCAAGATCCCCATTGCTTATTTAAGAAGGTAAAATCCACTTTTGTTTCCTGGATTTTGAATTCTTTGTCCATGGAGATTGATGGAGGACTCATATTCTCAACTAAATCCAATACATTATGGGAGGAACTGAGAGTTTGTTTCGAATTGAATAAGATTCCTTTCATCAACAAATTAAAGAGAGACATGTGTTCTCTCAAGCAAGGTTCTAGTTCAGTTAAGATTTACTTCACCAAACTTAAAGGAATCTAGGATCAATATGCATGCCTCGGGTCTAGGAAGGAATGTGATTGATATACATGTGGTCACTAATGGGTTTTACCAATGGGTTGACATTAAGGATGTGGGTTGCAATTGAAGGGTTCACCCTGCCCATGTCCAGGATAGACCAGTTGAAGACGCTCTTTATACCGCTTCAGTATTGCAACAACCTCTCTTTTAACCAGTCTAGGCAAGAAATTCCCTATTTTGAGTTCTTGGGTGTGGTCATCATAGTCAAGGCCGACGAGCTCCACCTCATATCCTAAGTCGATAATGGGTTTTCCATTTCCTTAGGGTTTCCTTGATTGATCGAATGAGCCATTAGTT
This sequence comes from Rubia tinctorum, assembly GCA_032355605.1. NCBI lineage: Eukaryota > Viridiplantae > Streptophyta > Magnoliopsida > Gentianales > Rubiaceae > Rubia > Rubia tinctorum. The sequence continues at coordinate 4,616 of JAULKM010067945.1, read as the reverse complement.
AAATCATGTTTAGGGTTGATGTTTTCATTACTATGGTCATACGTTTCCTTGTTGACTGTTGGTCCCCTCTTACTATTGTGATTCCCGTTGGTGCTGGGAATTTCATGACCGGGTGGTACGAGGACCAGATAGTCTTTGTAGTGTTCATCAACAGTCTTCGATGATGGCATTAAATGGGCTAGATGTATCCATTACGACAAAGTCGCATAGGACTGTGCACACTCTTTTTTCTTACCAATAGTTACTCGTAGCTGTATTTTCCTGTGAATCTTACTATGGAGGATGTCGACTTCTTAAGATCTGACTGCTTGAAACCTAATTTTTTAAGCAATCAACGAACATTACTTCCATGACGCTGCCATCATCTACGAAGACCCTGTATACTTTAGAATTCCCTATCTTGGCCATTATCAAAAAAGGGTCATGTGTGATATTGCATTTGGGACCGTATTTTGCTCGTTGAATGTGATGGTCTTAGTGACGTGTAGTCTCTTCTCTGTAGGTTCTTGTGATGGAAATTACTTTGCTCTCAGTTTCCAAGCATTGTTAGAGGTGAGCCTTGTTGGGCTATGGATGGATGATATCACTCTGTCCACGCCTCCATCTATTTTGTCTTCTTCATGTTCAATTGTTGTATTCTTCTATTTTTTCTTCAATTGGGGTTCTGCTCCACTCTGAATTTTTTCTAAGCTATAAATATTCACCTTTAATGACGTATAATCTTCTTTTTTTACTGAGTGAGTATCCCTTGATAAAGTTGTTCCTCTATCTCTGTGGAGGTCATTGCAATATTTTCGTATCATAGACATGGTCTCTATAGAAATTAAAATATTCATCTTTTGATCTCTTACCTGGGCTCTCTTATGAGAACGGGTTCTCGGAATAACTCCTTATGGTTAGACCAGATTTTCTTCCATGACTTTTTGAGGAGTGTATATGAGTATGTCGTGTTGCTGGTTGAAGTGCCTTTTCCCCTTATGGCCAAGGTTCCTTTTCCTTTTTTGATGCACCCTTTCTTAAGGCTTCTTTTCAGAATCATTTCTCACCTGTCTCATTCTCTAGTTTCTTGGTGTTTACCTCCTCTATTCGAACAAACTTCTATACCATTTTCTGGAAGTCTCCCAGAATATCAGCCATGCCCACAATGAGTTTGTTTTTGTAGAATTTGTTTGACCACATATCGTTCATGAATCCGCTAAGGACATTTGGTACGTCAGATCCTTCACATGCAAAATTTTTTAAACGAATCGGTCATGATACTCCGTTATGCTCTTTGTAGTTTGTAGTGCTGCGTTAATTTGATATGCGAATATCTTTGTAAACTTTTGTTTCAAGTAAAACATGCCCATGAACTGATATGAGAGCGGGGACCAAGTCTGGATTCTCTTCCTTGGTGAACTATCATACCATGTGATCAACGTCCCAGTCCAGAAGATGGGGAAAACCTTACACACAAGCCGGATAGGTGCCTTTAGGTATTGCATGCTTTTTCGGTAGGAATGTAGGAACTCCTTAGGATTTTTTGTTCCGTCATAGACCTTCACATGGTTGGGCGGCTTGATATTCTTTGGCATAGCAAAGTTCTGCAACTCGTTTACCAATAGAGAGTGCTCCACTTCTTCATGTGCCATAAATTTCTAGAGTTCTTCATTGTGTCCTTGTTGCTTCTTCCTTCCGTTGCCTAGAAGTATTCTATTCTTGGGCTCCTGTCGATTATCCAACTTAACTTTATTCACGTTGATAAAATGTGCATAAATATGCCCCCTATTAGCATCAAGCAACGTCGTGAAGGCTCATTTTCCCTTTTCACGCTAATGAAGTGGGGATTCTTCTTCACCTTAGTCTATATGATGCTCCTGGTCATTGTCTTGATGTTCACTTTAGCTAGGCCTACGGCTGAGTGATGTGGTGTAATCACGTGTTCGGATTCGAGCGCTCCTGATGACCACCATAACTTAAAGAACTTTTATTCCCCACAGAAGGCGCTACTGATGTGGTTGGTTTATTATAAATAAAGATGATAATCTGGAGTTAGCATCCACTGGGGCTCCTCTTTGTGAGTCCTACAACCAAAGTCTCGAATTGGCTCTGGGGTAAAAGCTCCGATGTTTGAATTAGTACTTTTCCTCTTGAGAGTATATAATTTCAAGGTTTTTTTGTAACTTGGCTTGTTCTCTTGATTCCTCCTATATTTATAGCCTCTTCGAGCCGCAACCACAAGAGTTGTTTTACATGTGAGTAGTGGTGATAGTATTGGTTTCATGATTAATTTTGGGTATATAGGATAGCCACGATTTCTTGGTCGTGGCCCCAGAAGTGGTTACACCCTGTGTATTTTGCATTGTGGACCGACTATTTACTTGCCGTTAGTTCGTAGTTACGAATGATAGGTTACTAAATCTCTTGGGCTTTTCGTGTGTGATCTTGGCCCATCATTTGGGCCTTATATATACCATTTTATTTGTGGGAGCCAAAATTTGTTGACACTGACCATAAAACTCATTGACATAAATATTAAAGCAAATGACTTCTGTGACCTCGAACTATCACCATTGTCCACTTTTGGCCCTCCAGTTTTTTTGCCAATACTTTTAACCCCTAAAATTAAAAAATCGGTGAATTGTGACCCTTCCGTTAGGCCAAGCCGTTAAAGTAGATTTTCAACGTTAATTTTAAGGGCAAAAATGATATTTTCTATATTATCTTTTCCACTTTTCCCTTTTTTTTCCTTATCGTTTTCATAATAAAAAGAACAAATTACCTAGAAAGAAAAAATATTGGGAATGACTATTTTACCCCCTAAAACTGACGCTTTGACCTAGTTTAACAGTTTGACCTGACGGAAGGACTACAATTCACCAGTTTTGTAAGTTCAGAGGCCAAAAAAATTGGAAAAAAGGGAGGGTCAAAGGTGAATGATGGTGATAGATTGAGGGTCATAGAAGTCGTTTGCTCTAAATATTAATATTATCATGTGAAATTTTGTTAAATTCATTATACCATATATTTTCGAAATATCAATTTTTAATTGGGAGCAATGCTTAGATGACCCTCCATTTCTTGGTAAATGATAATATAAACCCTAGTTTTTTTTCAAAAGTGCTTATATACCCATGGACGTGGAAGAAAAGGCTTCGGCAAAAAAGAAGAAAGAAGAGAAGAAAGGAGAAGAAAGAATTGGGTTTTGGGGGTAAAAATGTAATTTATTCTTTTAAAAAAATCAGAGGAGTAAATCATCTTTTCAATTAATTCCGGCCTTAAACTGTTGGAATGGGTAAAATTGCACTTACATCAACTATCTAGGGTTATATTTGCACTTTCAATTATCAAAAGGTTATATTTTCACTTATGTGAATTGTGTAGAGTTATATATGCACTTTTCTCTTTAAAATTTTAAGATAAATTATAATTTCATTACGTTACATAAATTTGCATTAGCATAAGAAGAATATCAATGTAGTTTGATAATTAAATTCCAGTCACATATTTTGTATAAATAATTATCACCTATTGTCATTTAAAAATTCATCATATAATGATTATTGAGAGTAACAAGTCTGTGATCATCATCATTTCATAGTTTGGATTAATTTAATAAAATATGTTGAAATGACGGGGGAAATCATTGTGTTAATTTTTTTATTTAGTTAAGAAGTTATGAAAGTTTGATATAAAATTTTTGATGGAAAACTAAATGTAAAAAAATATCAATTGGATGGAAGCTAAATAAGGTTGTGTTTGTGGGCCCAACTAAAATTTGAGGTTGAAAGGGAAATGACGGAATTAAAAGGAACAATTTAAAATTTGGTGTTAAAAAATATGGTTAAAAATTTATCACTATGTTAATTTACATTATTTAACAATTAATATTACATGTGTATGGACAACTAACAATTGAGAGCAGATATGCAGAAAATATTATATAATATTAAAATTAATCAAATATATTTAAAAAAATCCGTCATTTCGGATATCCAGAGATACCATTTATGCGGATTCAACCCGGACCCATTAAAATGTAAAATTTTCAGGTCGGATACCCGGCCCTGAAAAATAAAAAGGTAGCCGATTATTTTAATCTGGATCAGTGGTTGGACGGATCGGATAGTTTGGGTCGAATATTAGGGGTTAAAATAGTACTTGTACTTGTTCCCATTTTATTACTCCACGTTTTTGGTATTTAATGATTGGAAGTTGGAACAAATGTAGGACAGTGGAGCCCTCCAGTCCCATTACAGTTGTTTTTGTTTTCCAATGTTCAAATTGTTTTCCAATGAATTTATGATGCGTGTTCGCGAATAACATGAATGATGAATTATCTTGGTCGGCTTCCTAAATTTTTTTTATCGTGTTTTGACCACTGATAATAATTAACTGCAATTTACATTTCGATCATAGTATTTTTTAAAAAGAAATTTCAATTATAACAATTTTTCAGCAATATCATAAAATTTGGAAATTAAGAAGATAAATCCTAATGAGTGATGTTGCAAACAACAGCGATAAAGAAAACAAACGGTTACTACTTTTTTTTTTTTTAATTTGAAACCTCATATGTATGAGGGGGGATTATTTAATGGATCCCCTGAACCATCAAAAGGCCAATAACTTTGACC
>JAULKM010067909.1:0-12055 GCA_032355605.1 Rubia tinctorum | reverse complement strand
GACCCCGACTTGCCAACTATCTACTTAGTTGTATTTAGTAAGCAAAAGGGCTTATAAATTACATCTTTGAGAGGTACGTAGACGACCTCCCAACAATCTATTCAAAAACACTAATAAGCACTCCAATCTCACAGGAGCAAAAATTGCCGTGGTGGTGTTTTCTCCGAGAGGAATGACCTATACTTTTGGGAGTCCTAGCATTTCTGAGGTCATCGAACGCTATGAGGCTGAAAATTTGAGTCAAATCCACCCTAGAGCTGCCTTGGAGGCACACCAAAATACTATTGTGCACAACCTCATTGAAGAGTACGAGGCGCTAAAATTCAAAATTGAGAATGAGAAGAAAAAGCCTGAGAGGTTCAAAGTTCAAAAATCAAATCATAGTTGGTGGGAAGCTCCTGTAGAAGAGCTTCATCTTGAACAATTTGAAATGTTGAGGTTAGCCTTCAACTTTCTCCGTTTAGATGTTCAAATTGAGTCTAGAAAGTTTTCGCCCACGCACGCAAATTTTAATGGAGCACCAAGTCCACCTTCTTAACCTATCCCTCCTCTCACTCTAAATGCTATTAGGGATTACATTTCCTCTGAATACCAGGCATCATCATCTGCTCCTACACCATTTCCATTTACTTCTCATTATGTTGGCCCGGTTCTGGATAAGTATGAAATTTCAGTGAAAGACGTACCCATATTTTTTGTTTAATATGTTGACAATGGTGACTCTTGGTGTGGAGTTTTTCAACAATCAGATTTATGGCTGCTTCTTCAATTCCAATTATATTTCTTGAATGATTCTTTAAATTTAATTCTATGTTGCTTCTCTAGTGATAAATGTTTGCACTCTTCTTTAAACATTAAATATTATCATGTTATTCAATAATTTTATGTAGAATATGTCGTGCTCCATTGAAATAATCTGATAAAATATTTACTTATTTATCTAGTTTCAGAAAATATTTAATTGTTTTCATCAGTTATAATTTTAGAATTGGCACTATACTGAAATATATATATATATATATATATATATATCCAACTTATAAAATTGACTCAAAATTGATAATGAATTTCTATTATTAAACTTATAACCTTAAATTAATAACCAAACATAATTTGAAGTACAAATCTATCTAGAAATCTATCTCATGTTTATATTATTCCAACTTTATTCTCTCCTATATACGAACACAAAAGTGTCAAAAAGGTTTTAGATGATAGTAGTACTATTTGAAAGATACCAGGACCTCCAAGAAACATGTGTACCATGTTATGCACATTTTTAAAGCATGTCCAAAAACTAACGAACATTGGAGAACCAATAAGTATTTTTAAAAGAAGATTAACACCATATCTTATCAAAAATGAAAATGATCTACATGTAGAATCCTTTTAAATTGCATCACTTTCATCCAGTTTCGTGGTACAACAATTGTTTTTTAAAATAAGCTACAAATCTTGGTAAGGTTGTATATAATTTCTTGGATCTTTTAGGAACTATCCAAAAAATATATTTAAAAAATTTAAAAAAACAATGAAGGGTATTTAATTTTCATATTTTTATCAATTTTTTAATGTAATTTAGTACTCCCTCTGGTTTCTTATTTATGTCCTCATTTTTTCTGACATTTTATCAAGGCATGTTTGACCACCGATAACTTTAGCTGTGTCTAATAACAAACGATAAAATTTTACTTTTTAGAAACTACACGTTATGGAGAATCCAAAGATATCTCACATGATGTACGTTATTGTATATAACAAAAACTATTAATGGTCAAACATGCCATGAAAAAAATGATTGTCAAACAAGGCCAATATTAAGAAACCAGAGGAAGTATTAATTTTGAAAGAAAAATCAATGAAAGGCAGAAAGGTCAACGAAGGTCGTCCATTTCAAAAGTATCATTTTTGTATTATCTTTAGCACTAGTTTGTCTTTAGTATTTGATTTTTTGTCCTTTAATAAATAATCTAAAATTATTTATTATTTTAATGGTCGATTAAAAAATATATAATGTTGGTCCCCCCATATAAGATTCCTGGTTCCACCTCTGCCTATCGCTAACAAAAGAAGCCAATAAACAAAAAAACACATGTCGTGATAAATACTTCTGACCCCGATGCAAATATAGTAGTGGTTTAATAGCAGACTATTAAGAATGAGGATTTGATCCAGGCTTCGACGATGGTTGGGGATATCCAACCGCCTTGGCACAAAGAAGAAAGGTGTTCTGACAACCTTTTTACGAGACTGCACAGTGGTCAAGACATACGCGACATTCTATGGAAGATCAAGGAAATGGGTTGCGACATGACTCGCAAGTAGTATCGGATCAAACGTGGAATGGAAGAAACAACTTCTTTCGAGCCCTGTGGGCGGTCCAAGTAGAACTATCGACAATCATGAATATAGTGAAGCACACAAGTATTGTGAGAGCGATTTGCCGACTAATATAAACATATCACGATAATGCACCACAATATATTTTAAACTGCAAGGAATTACCTCCGGATATAAGGGTCATATTTAGAAAATTTTAGATTTTATAAATGGTGTTATCTATGTCATAAATTGTAAAAGTCGATTGACTGATAGTGTCTGATGCACATAACTTACAAGACCAGTCATGATTTGTAACATGTTTGATTATATCAATGAGAAGTAGCTTACAATTTTAAAAATGAAAAGAAAAGGAACATTTTAACTTCAATTGGAGTAGTTAAATTGTTGTTGGTAATAAATTGCCCAAATTTCACTTCGATTCTCATAATCCCCCGATCCACTAACAATGACATCGTCTAACCTGAAAATTTTCAAGACATATTTGAACACATATAATTTTAGTTTCATACAATAACATACGTCATGTGGGATGTTTTTTTAATTTTTCGGGTATAATTTTTAAAAGGTAAAATTTTATAATCTGTTATTTTATGCAACTAAATTTGTTGTTGGTCAATCATGTTTTGAAGGGGAAGGGAGGTATCAATAAAGGTGGCATGTCATAACTATAATTTTATGGATAAAGCACATTATATTTTGACTTAAATGCTGTATTTTTAAAATTTTAAATATTGCACTTTATAATTTAAAACATGTAATAAAGTGGTTTGAATATGAAAATATAATAAATATTATATAAAAAGTACAATATTTAATTTTACAAATATTCTATTCAAATTCAAAAAATGAGTGTTTAACTTAACAAATGTAGTGTATAAATTTAAAAAAAATACAGTAGAGGGTTCATAACTTAAGGATGGATCACCTATCAGGAGATCTCCGCTTGAAAAAAAATCGAAAAAGGATTGCCAATTTTTGCGGTTTAGTTCATCATTTAGTTTAGGACAATTAAAAATAGGGGTGACAAATGAACGTACAGGTCGAATACGGATCAATTAATTTTGGTAGTTAAAAATATGGGTATGGCCATTTGACCCATTTTACAACGAGTAAAAAATGGGTCGGGTCAAAACAGGTTGGGTTGAAAGCCACTCAATTCGCTGATCAAAATTTATTCAACTCATAGGTAAAAAATGAGTAACCCAAAGGTTTCAACCCATGTAGTTTTATATAGCAACGAATACGTATAATTTTACGGGTTTCAACCCATGTAGTTTTATATAACAACGAATACGTATAATTTTACGGGTTTCAACCCATTTAGTAACTCATATGGATTTATATACCAACCCATATGGGTAAACTTGCAATTTCCAACCATATGAATTTATATATCAACCAATATGGGTAAATTCGCGGGTTCCAACTCATATATTGATTCATATGAGTTTATATACCAACCCACATGGGTAAACCTACTAGTTTCAACCGATATGGGTAAACCCGTGGCCAACTCAAAAACCAAACCTGCCCAATCTATATATTTCAAATACTCATTTGATATTCTGATCCAAGAGGTTAGAATGGTCTTTTAACATCAATGCATAAAATGTTGCAACAGTTAGAAGAGAAGAAATAAGTTGATCTTTAAGTTGCACAACCTCTACTGAGTCATAACGGATTCCGTTAAACTAATTCAAGAATGATTAAGGGGCAATTGGTGGATCTTGAGCGTATATAAGCTGATAAGAAGAATCATAGTGAGAGATCAGTTAGTTTGTTGATCCATTTAAGGTAGTTTGAGCTGTAATTTTACAGCAATTTGTTTCTCTTGTAACTATGGTTCTTTTGGTAATTTGATTACTGTAATTCAAATTGTAACGTTTGATTCATTATCCAGCTAACTTATAGTGTAGGGCGAATGACTTGGGAAGCCCCTGAACTCTCTCCATCGTGCCCTTTTAGCCCCTTATTTTTTTTGAACACTTTTTGCCTCTCAAGTAACACAACTGCTAAGTCGTGGCCCTTCCGTTTGCTCAAAGCGTCAAGTGTTAGTCAAAACATCAATTTTAAGGGTAAAATAGTAATTTCTCCTTTGCTTTTCTCCTTTTATTTTCTTTCCTTTTCTCCTTTTATTTCTCCTTTTCTTCTTTTCTATTTCTCTCATTTTCTCCTTTAGGAGCATCGCCGCCTGATCTATTTTCTTTTGCTCACCCGTCTTCTCTTATTTATCCCTTTGATTCGAACAATGCCACTGGTCCGGCCGAGCTCCCGCCGATTCGAGAAATAGCACTGGTTCAACCGAGATCCCACCTTCTCTTCAGAGTTGCAAAACCCAGGTTCAGGCGGCACCATCACAACACTTCTCTCTGCCATAATCGGTTAGGGTTTCTTCGAGGTGGTGGCAGTTGATTGAGGAGCATTCTGAGTTGATCTGGCCGTATACCGGTTGAATTTGGTTGATTGGCTGCTGATTGATCCAAGAAATGGCGCCATCAGTCCAAGTTGGTTGACGCTGATCAATCCATGTTGGTCAACGCAATCGGTGATGATGGCCAGAATCACTGACATATTGATGGTGGGATGGGATGGGTGGCGGTGGGCTGGAATAGGTGGTGGCAAGGGCTAGGATGGTGGTGGCAGGCTGGAAGGGTGGTGGCGAGGGCTGGGACGGTGGTGGCGGACTGGTAGTGCCTGATGGTGGCGGCTGATAGTGGTAGCAGACGGTGGTGGCGGATGGTGTTGTTTTAGGATATTAGGTTGGATTGTAAGTTTTAGAAAATGTAGAGGGGTTGGGTTTGTAATTAAAATTCATATGGACAATATGTAAATAAAGAGAATGCAGGTGGCTGGGTTTATATATATAAAGTGTGAAAAGTCATTTTTACCCTCAACTAACGGAGAAGATTTTTGAATTAACGCTTTGAAGGGACAGAAGGGCAACGACTTAGCAGTTTTGTTATATAAGGGGGCCAAAAGTGTTCAAAAAGAGATAAGAGGATAAAAGGGGACGATGAAGGGAGTTCAGTGGCCTCCCAAGTCGTTCGCCCTATAATATATTTTACCCATATTCAGCCTTAAGGACTTATCTTCGTGTTGTACTCCCTCAGTCCCACCGATTTTGGCCTATTTGCTTTTTTCATGTCAAACTTGGTAAACTTTGACCCTAAATATAAATTAATATATTTATAAAAGACATAACATGTGAGCTACTGTTTGATTCATCTTAGCATATATTTTCTAATATCAATTTTTTATGCGGAATTGTTGTATTAAGCTAGGGGTACTGACGGTCAAACATGATCATTAAAGACCGTGAAAAAGTAAATGAGCCAAAGTTGGTGGGACGGAGGGAGTATATCGTATTAATAAAATAATTAACACACATTAATAGTAACCAGCAATCCATAACTACAAGTAACAAAAACCAAACCAAACATGTATGAATAAAACAATAACTGAAACTACCTATTGTCTTATCAAATCCAAGCATTCCCATGGCAGCTTGCAGATAAAAAAGTCAATCCTGACTCCAACTCTTCTGAGCACCTTTATTCACCCTTTCCATGGCTCGAACACTTGGCCCCCGCCGCTCCTGACAATGAGTCCATCACAAAGAGATATGTTGTAGAAAGGGATCCTTGCAGATTAGACTGTGACATTGGAGATGGGACTGAGACATGTGGTGGAGATGAGGTGGAGGTGGTGGTGTGAGGATTTCAAACTGATTGTGCAATCTGGTTGTTGAGGCGTGCAGAAAAAAAATGACGGGGCATGTGATGGATGTCACCATCTTATGTTGTTGATGAATCCTCAAAAATAATTTATGAGGGGGATGAGGAAATATGAAAATTGTTTGGAGATTGAAAGCATGAAAGAAAACAAAGGTTTGGATAAGGGGTGGATTTTAATCTTTTGCGGGTGTAGGGAGGCAGTTCTTATGAATGAAGGTAGTTTATCAAAGAAGGCGGTTGAATCATCTACGAACCTTCCATTAATGCGTCACTCAATGAATGTTTGAAAATCGAAACTCACTTCGATTATATTTTAAACTCTGCTAGACACAATTACAATATCGATTGGAGAGTCGAAATTGAAAATAGTAAGGGAAAATAGCCTCGTTTTAATTTTGAACATGGTTCCAACATTGGAAATTCCGCGTTGGATTTCACACCCTCTCCTAGCAATGCCCTTGATTTCTTAACAGTGTGGTATAAAATGTTTATTCCTCCCAAGTCCTATAACCAAACCCTAACATACCATCGATCTAAGAATTCTTTTATTCATTCAAATTATATCTTTGCACGAATTCATATTGATTGAGTATGGGTAAAACGAGGGGAAAAGGCAAGCCAGTTCAAACATTTAATTGAGTTGTTATTGATCGACTATCATTGTCGGTTAATGATTAATGGTTGTGTGATGTAAGAGTTCAGAAAGAGTTGATTCTGATGCGAGCTAGGGTAGTTTTTTTCTTTTCATACCGTGCTCGAAGTACGGTGTGGTGTTTTCGGTAGCTGACTAGTATGGAAATAAATTAATGGCTAGGGATAGCTAGCTAGTTTAGTGTTTTATAAGTTTTCTAATTTTTATCTCTGGGGTATGTTTGGAAAGAATTGTTGGGTTGGATTTTGTGGACTATGTGTGTTATGGCTAGGATGATCCACTATATTGTGGGCTAGTAATTCAACTAGTTCGAACTTATGCGGGAGATGTTATATGTAACGAGTTCTAAATGGGCTGTTACTTGGTTGGTTTGTAGTTGGGCTTAGATTTGGGATATCAGTTGATGAAGTGTATTTCAGCGAGACTTAGAATGAAGACATAAAAAGAAACAAATAGCTATTTGAGTTGGACTGTATCTGACTCCAGCTAGTGTCCACATGTTCGTTCAACTTTAAGTTATTTGTTGATAGATTATCGTGATTTGTAACTGGCATCAACTCATAAAATTCAATAATTGTAATAAATACATGAAACAAATTTTCTTACTAACGCCAGCTAGCGTGTGAAACGAATCTATAAATTTATCAATTCCATCAGTTTTTTTTAAAGACACAACACATCTTTTCAATTAGCATCTCTAAACTCCCGTGCAAGGAAATTAGATTTACCATATAGCTTCCAAGTGTTTGAAGAGGGGCTGGTGTTAGACGGGGAAGGCCAAAATGGTGAACCAAAAAAACCTTCAAGCCACTTTCTCCAAGTGCTGTGACAATCTATTCAAAAAGGCTAATAAGTTTTCCATTCTCACAGGAGCAAAAATTGCCCTGGTGGTGTTTTCTCCGAGAGGAAAGGCCTACACTTTTGGGAGTCCTAGCATTTCCAAGGACATCGAACGCTATGGGGCTGAAAATCCGAGTCAAATCCACCCCAGAGTTGCCTTGGAGGCACACCAAAATACTAGTGTGCACACCCTCATTGAAGAGTATAAGGTGCTGAAATCCAAAATTAAGGATGAGAAGAAAAGGCACGAGAGGTTCAAAGTCCAACAATCAAATCGTAGTTGGTGGGAAGCTCCTGTAGAAGAGCTTTGTCTTGAACAACTGGAAATATTAAGTTTAGCCTTACACTTTCTACGTTTAGATGTTCAAATTGAGTCTAGAAAGTTTTCACCCACATATGCAAGTTTTAATGGAGCACCAAGTCCATCTGCTCAACCTATCCCCCCTTTCACTATAGATACTATCAGGGATTACTTTTCCTCTGAATACCAGGCATCATCATCTGCTCCTACACCATTGCCATTTACTTCTCGTTATGTTGGCCCGGTTCTGGATAAGCATGGAATTTCAGTGAAAGGTGGACCCATATTTTTGGGTTAATATGTTGACGATACTGACTCTTGGTGTGGAGTTTTTTAACAATCCGATTTATGGCAACTTCTTCAATTCCAATTATATTTCTTGGATGGTTCTTTAATTTTTATTCTCTGTTGTTTCTCTAGCAATAAATGTTTGCATTCCTTTTAAACATTGAATATTATCATGTTATTCAATGATTTTATTTAGAATATGTTGTGCTCCATTGAAATAATAAAATATTTACTTATTTATCTAGTTTAAAAATATATATAGTTGTTTACGTCAGTTATAATTTTATGACTAAATTATTTTTTTGGTCCCCAACATATGTCGTAATACCATCTTTTGGTCCCCGATGCCAATACCGCGTACATTCGGTACCCAAAAAATTCAAAAAAAATTTGTTTAGTCCCCAAGGTGGTTTTCAGGTGATTTTGGGGACCAAAAGATGATAAAAGATCATATGTTAGAGACCAAAAAAATAATTTAGTCTACCTGAAAACCACATGGAATCTGGTTTGGGGACCAAACAAATCATTTTGAATTTGTTGGGTACCGAATGTACGCGGTATTGGCATCGGGAACCAAAAGATGGCATTGCGACATATGTTGGGGACCAAAAAAATCAATTTAGTCTAATTTTATACTCGGCACTATATTGAGAAATATATATCCATCTTATAAAATTGTCTCAAAATTGATAATGAATTTCTATTATTAAACTTATAACCTTAAACTAACAACCAAATCTAATTTTGAAGTACAAATCAATCTAGGAATAGATCTCATGTTTATATTCTACCAACTTTATTCTCTCCTATATACGATCAAGAAAGTGTCACAAAAATTGAAGATGATAGTAGTAGTATTTGAAAGATACCAGGACCCCCAAACAACATTTGTACCATGTTATGCACATGTTTAAAGTAGGCCCAAAAACTAACAGACATTAGAGAACCAATAAGAAAAAAAAGATTCATCATATCTTATCAAAAATGAAAATGATCTACATGTAGAATCATTTAAAATTGCATCACTTTCATCTAGTTTCATGGTACATCAATTTTTTTTTGAATAAGCTACAAATCTTGGTAAGGTTATATATAATTTCTTTGACTTTCTAAGAACTATCGTGAAGCAAGGGGAAAAAATAAATGAAGGATATTTAATTTTCATATTTTTAAATCATTTTTTCATGTAATTTAGTATTAATTTTGTAAGAAAAATCAATGAAAGGCAAAAAAAAAATCAACGAAGGTCATCCATTTCAAAAGTATCATTTTTGTATTTTCTTTAGCACTAGTTTGTGTTTAGTATTTGATTTTTTTGTCCTTTAATAAATAATCTACTATGATTTGTAATTTTAATGGTCGATTCAAAAAATAATAATAATATAATTGTGGTTTCCCATACAAGAATCCTGGTTCCACCCCTGCCTATCGCAAACAAGGGAAGCCAATAAACAACAAACACATGTCTGAATAAATACTTCTGACCCCGATGCATATATAGTAGTTGTTTAATAGCATATTACTACGAAGGAGGATTTGATCCATGCTTTAATGATGGTTGGGGATATCCAACCGCCTTGGCTGAAAAAAGAAAGGTGTTCTGGCCACCTTTTTCCAAGACTACACAGTGGTCAAGACATACGCGACATTATATGGAAGATCAAGGAAATTGGTTGCAACATGACTCGCAAGTAGTATCAAATCAAATGTAGAATGGAAGAAATAGCATCTTTCAAGCCCTGGGGAGGTCCAAGTAGAACTATCTACAATCATGAATATTTTGAAGCACACAAGTATCAGGAGAGCGACCTGCATACTATTAGAAACATATTGCCATAATGCACCACAATATATTATAAACTACACATAAGTCCCTTCGGATATAAGGCTCTAATGCACATAGCTTACACGACCGGTCATGATTTGTAACATGTTTGATTATATCAATTAGAAGTAGCTTACAATTTTAAAAATGAAAAGAAAAAGAACAATTTAATTTCAATTGTGTTGTTGGTAATAAGTTGCCTAAATTTCACTTCAATTCTCATACTCCTCTGGTCCACTAACAATGACACCGTTTGACATGAAATTTTTAAGACATGTTTGAACACATATAATTTTAGCTTCATACAATAACATACGTCATGTGAGTTTTTAAATTTTTCACGCATAATTTTTAAAAGGTAAAATTTTATAATCCGTTATTTTATGCAACTAAATTCGTTAGTGGTCAATCATGTTTTGAAAAGGAGGGAGGAGTATCAGTTAAGGTGGCATGACATAACTATAAGTTTATGGATTGATCACATTGTATCTTGACTTAAATACTGTATTTTTAAATTTTAAATATTGCACTTTATAATTTAAAACATGTAATAAAGTGGGTTGAATATGAAAATATAAGAAATATTATATAAAAGTACAATATTTAATTTTAAAAGTATTTTATTCAAATTCTAAAAAGTAGTGTTTAATTTAACAAATGCAGTGTATACGTTTAAAAAATACAGTAGACGATCCATAACTTAAGGATGGATCACCTGTCAGGAGACCTCCTCTTGAAAAAAAATCCGAAAAAGGAGTGCCATTTTTTGTGGGTTAGTTCATCTTTTAGTTTAGACAATTAAAAATAGGGGTGACAAATGAACGTACGGTCGAATACGGATCGGTTAATATGGATAGTTAAAAATATGGGTATGACCCATTTAACCCATTTCACAATAGGTTAAAATGGGTTGGGTCAAAACAGGTTGGGTTGAAATCGGCTCAATTCGCGTATAAAAAATTATTCAATTCATGGGTAAAAAAATGGGTAAACCTGCGGGTTTCAACCATTCTTTAGTTTAGACAATTAAAAATAGGGGTAGAAAATGAATGTACGGTTGAATACGGATCGGTTGATATGAGTAGTTAAAAATATGGGTATGACCCATTTGACCCATTTCACAATGGGTAAAAAATGGATTGGGTCAAAATGAGTTGGGTTGGGTTGAAACCCGCTCAATTCGCGGATACAATATTATTCAATTCATGGGTAAAAAATGGGTAAACCCGCGGGTTTCAACCTATATATGAACCTATGTGGTTTTATATACCAACACATATGGATAATTCTGTCAGGTTTCAATCCATATATTAACCCCATATGGATTTATATACCAAATCATATGGATAAACCTGCGGTTTCCAACCATATGAATTTATATATTAACCCATATGAGTAAACATGTGGGTTTCAACCCATATATTGATTCATATGGGTTTATATACCAACTTACATGGGTAAACCTACGGCTTTTAACCTATATGGGTAAATTCGCGGTCAAGTCGAAATTCCAACCCGCCAAATCTATATTTTTCAAATACTCGTTTGGTGTTATGATCCAAGAGGGTCAAATGGTCTTTCAACATCAATGCATATAATGTTGCAATAGTCAGAAGAGAAGAATTAAGTTGATCTTCAAGTGGCACAACCTCCGCTGCTTCATAACGGATTCCATTAAGCTAATTTATGAACGTCTAAGGGACAATTGGTGCATCTTGAGTTTATATAAGTTTATAAGTAGAATCATAGCGAGAGATCAGTTAGTTTGTTGATCCATTTGATATAGATTGAGCTGTAAATTTACAACAATTTATTTCTCTTTTAACTCTGATTCTTTTGATAATTTGATTACTCTAATTCAAATCGTAACTTTTGACTCAATATCCGTCTGACTTATAATATATTTTACTCATATTCAACCAAATTTAAAAATAAACACTTCACTTAATTCGCGGATTATAGATCTATTTTGCCCCCATTAATTAGAAAGGCCCTTTAAGGCCATGTGCAGTGGTAGAGACCGCTAGCGGTCTCTTACCAATTAAATATATTATTTTTCTCAATCTCTCTCT
>JAULKM010067888.1:0-12055 GCA_032355605.1 Rubia tinctorum | reverse complement strand
CAAATTTATGGTCAAACATGGTATGAGAAAGTTGACCAAAAAGTGTGCAGCTTGAACTGGGACAGAGGGAGTATTAAAAATGAAAAGGGAGGATTGAAGAGCGGGAAAAGCAAAAAAAAAAAAAAGTTCTTCTAAACAATACTTACCGCTAACTTTCAATAAAGAAAGCAAAATCACCTATTCTCACTCGAATATAAATTGCATTTAGTGACAAGGCGAAATTTGTCACTAAAACACAAAATTCGACTAAATCATCTTGCGAGTAAATTCCATCAATAAAAAACACCGTCAAAGAGTTATTGGTATAAGATTGCATTAAAGATTTTGTTGACGACTTTAGTGTTCAATCATCACTAAAAATATCATTTAGCGATGAACCTTTTCTCGTCACTAGTCTTAGGGACGAAAACTACTATCACCACAAACTTGACGGGTCAGAGTAGTCTAGGGTGGAAATAGGAGAGATTCGGATTGGGTGAAGTCTCACCTGCATCCGTCAACCGCATAAATGTTTTTACATCCATCCATTCATCACTAGCCTAAGTCATCATCCACTACCCATCCATCCATTCATCAACTGTGGGTGAAACGGGGAATTGAGTGATTAGTGGGGTTTGATTTTAATTCTCAGAACTCGATATTTTGATATTCAAAACATCTAAAATTGTACCCCTCCCAACTCTATTTGTACTCTTACTTTTTTTTAACACTACTCTATGTCAAGATTTGACCGGTAGATTGATAAACATGGCACTGCCCACGAAAGGAAATATCCAGAAGAGGAATATCATTACAGAAAGTACTTGCTCAAGATGTTCTGCTTCTGATGATGACATACATATATTCAGGGCCGTATCAAACATTACGGGGGCCCTTCCAAAAAATAGTAATCTGAGGCCCTCTAAAGGATTTTATATATATATATATATATTCATTAATCATTGAAATGAAACATTTATTCAAGCACGTGTAATTTTTAATATACTAGCAATAATTTATTTGAAAAGTGATATCCTCCCAACTTTTCTCGAAACAAAATCATCGATTAATTCTTCATAATTTATTTTCTCCGACAAATCATTCTCGATTGCTATCAATACTAGTCAATTTAGTCATTCTTGTAACATTGTCTAGCGCAAATAAAATTTCACAATTTCAATTTTGAAAAACTTCTCTATGTAGAAGTAACAGTCACATGAATAGTTAACAGAATTCTATATGCAATAAGAGAATCAGGAAAATATTCAATACGTTTCAAAATTTTCAAAATATTATCAACTCCAATTTTTTCATTGGGCAAGAATTCTCTAAGTAGTTTTAACTCCATAAACAATTCATTACCATCAATATCAAATTGTTTAATGTTTTAAGGAGATGTTTCAAGATTATTACAACAAGCCAGACTTTAGGTGAACATCATAGTGTAACTTATCAGAAGAAAATAAGAAACCAAACAAATTATCATATTGTTGATATTCTTCAAATCTAGAAGTGAATCAATTGCTTGATCAATAATATATATGAAATAATTCACTTTAAATGATTCTCTGTCGTTTGTGAAACAAAGAATGCGTCAACATGATTCTCATCAAAATGTATTTTCTTCTAATTTCACGTCTTTTAGAATATGTGGGATCAATATCAATCTAAACCAATTGCAATTTTTTAAATCTGTATCCATTGCATCATAAAAGCGGGTTCTCTATATTTCTCAAATTAGAAATCAATCCCTTAATTTTTATAATATCATCTATAATAACCATATGTTTTAATTGCAAATGTTTACTAACTACATTAACCCAATACAATATACCATACCAAATAATTATTTCCATAAGAAACTCAAAATCATTAAACTCATTGAATGCAAGGGATTTAACTTCACTTTTTATTTTAGAATCATTATCATCAACACTTACTTGTACTAAAACTTCTCTAACTTCAACAGTTTGAAATTGTATAGCTTTAACACTATTAATACGACTCCCCCAATGTGTTATGATAATGATTTAAGGGTGAAATATTTTAAATTTTCTTTCAAAATATTCCATCTTGTAGTAGAGTTTGCAAAAATTGTAAATACGTTGGATAATCTCAATCGGAATAGGAAAAGAAAAGAAAAGAGACCTTCCATAATTATTATTTTATTTTATTTATTAAATACAACCCTATTAAAAGGGTTTTGAAAATTGGGCCCTTAATTCTTTGGAGGCCCTGTTCAGCTGCTCACCTTGCACATGCTATTAGACGGCCATGCATATATTTCTCAGATGTGAAGACTTTAAGAGAATTTGGCGTGCTTCATCACTAGGTTTTGATTTTGATCAAAGCCTTACATTAGATATCAATTCCTGGTTCATAGATTGGACAAAAACGGCTCCAGAAAAATAAGCTATTAGAGTTTCCATTTGCACGTGGGAGATATGGAAACAAAAAAATGCCAAGAGCATGAAAGATGAATTTAAACATCTTATACTATGCTGGGAAGAAGCAAGGAATTTCAACACACTGCTCCATCTAACACAAAGAAACATGGAAGATGAAGCAGTGAATTAGAGGATAATGGAAATTCCTACTTCGGAAGAACAAAATCAGCAGCAGCAAGTCCTCGGCTTACATTCAGAAACTCAAGGCGGAGGCGTGTCATAGAGCAATCAAAGCAACCCAGAGATTAGCATTCAATGAATTAATTGTCTTCACAGATTCAACTGCATTGACAGCTTCCATCAGGAATGTAAACAAATTGTCGTGGGAAACTAAAGGAACAACTCTTCAAATCCATCAGCTATTGAAGAATTTTCAGGCTTTTCTATCCGACGAGTTAGTCGGGATCAATTAGATGAAGATCATTAGGTAACTAATACATTAGGTCGTTATCAGTGTAGTGCTAACTATCTTGTTTAATTAATATGTATAATGGGTATTTTTTTAAATAAAAAAAAAACTACTATACATATGTTGGAAAGTAACATAGGGCCGATTTATGGCGATTCTCCCACAATCACAATTATCCACCCTAACTTAAACAAATGAGTCCAAAAGGTCAAAATGACACAAGCAGATCGAAACGTACAACCCCAAAAAGAAACCAATTGAACCTTCAACAATTGAACTCATTTGAACCCTTTGGGTTCCCTCTATGTGGCCATATGGTACTCTTAATTTCTCATAGTACCTACGTTAGCTGACAATATTAAAAGAACCGAGAAGCATTATAAATATGCCATCAACATTCAACCCAACCAAATACCAAAGTCAAGAAAGCTTCTTTCTTTCTTTCTTCTCCTCCAATGGCAAACCATCCCATTTTCTTCCTTCACAGCTTAGGCTCAAACAACCATATCAATCTCAACTTCATTTCCCTAACAACCCATTTTTCTCAGTCCAACTTTCACCCTCCCGCACCGCCTTCGCGCCACCCGATCTTCACATTCGCCGCCGCGGTCCTGGTGAACTTCCTGGAGCTCAAGTACCAGGGGACGAACGAATCGCCGTTCGAAACGCACCCCAGAACCATGTTTCTAGCCGTTGGAAGCTTGATCGCGTACTGCATAGCGTACGACGTTAAATCGAGGTTCAAGTGGAGAGTTGAGTTTAGTAATGTGTGTGTTTTTGGTGCGATGATGGCGGTGTTTGGTTCTCTGTCTTTGGCTGCTCTGTTTTCTGTTCTTCTTCCCTGGTTTATGAGTCCGGTTATGTTTTTGATGTCGGCGTTGTTTTCGGTGTCGCAGTTGCCGTTTTTCTATGAGGTCGGAGAATCCGAAAGGGTTGAACTTGAAGAAGTTATTGTTTCGACGAGAGCGGGGAGTTTTCATCCGTGGAGGTTCTTGGAGAATGTTCTTGAGGAGGATGATGAAAGATTCGTTCTTCCAATGTAAAGTTAAAATACATTAGTGTAGTGTAATTTTCCAAGTGATTTGTAGTTTTTACTTTGTTGAATTTGTGAAATTATGGAAGTTCAGAATAACTTGAAATTTAACGTGACATCAAAGTTCAGATTGGATTATTGGGTCGATATTGGGATCCCTGTTTAATTGAGTTCGATAATGGGTTCATGGAGTGTTCCACTTTTGTACGTAAGGAAGCGTATTGAGCACAAATTTTTTTTATGTTTATGATTTTAGTATGTTAAAGTGATGGACCAATAGCATATTGACAAGTGCACATAAAATGAAAATCCAAGATATTTTAAAATTTAACAAGGTATCAGAGCCGGACATTTGAAATAAATTGGATTTATTACATGGAGATTGATCTTAAGATAGTTTATAATTTGACTATTGGAATTTTCCTTAATCTAGAACTTTTTGCATTGAGGATTGAGATGGGTAGCACCTCATGACGCAATACGTTATTAAAGAGGTTCAAGAACACTGTGACAACCCTTGGAAGAATTACTCTTAAGCCTTACTTTACCCCTCTTTTGAGTTTTGATCGTGATTATGTTGGGACTGACAAGTCATCACAACTGACAAGGCATCACAACTAACATTAGTATGATATTGCCCGTTTTGTGTCAAGCCCGAACGATTTTATTGGGTCCAATCCTAAAAGACCCCATACTAATGTGGTGAGACTCTAACTTATATAGGGAACTATCACTCTCTCAACTTCCAATGTGAGACTTGGGTTGAACACACCCAACAATCTCCCCCTCAAACCAAAGACCACACAACGGTATCTTTCATCCTCGCGGACAATCTTGCACCGCCTCCACACCTGCGGAACACACCAACTGCGGAACACTTGTCAGACACTTTTGACACAAGGGCACAACTGCCACTGCCAAGGGCACAACCGCCACCGCCAAGGGCACAACAGAGGGCCTCCACATTAGGCACATACGTAGTCACCGTCTCGAGTACAACCATGACTCTGATACTACTTGTTGGGACTGCCAAACCCACCACAACCAACATTAGTATGATATTGTCCGTTTTGGACTAAGCCCGCACGATTTTATTGGATCCAACCCCAAAAGACACCATACTAATGTGGTGAGACTCTAACTTATATAGTGAATTATCACTCTCTCAACTTCCAATGTGAGATTTGGGTTGAACACAACCAACATATTCATAAGGGTAGTAGTATTTGAACTTAATATACTGTTTTCTATGAACTTTTTTTCATCAGTAAAGCCACATTTTATTAATTAAAGATATATCACTACATCCCTGGCTAAAGAATGTGCCAAGTTAACTTCACTCCTAACTTTTACAAACAGAACCAAAGTAAAACGCCTACATAGGAGCAAAATGGCATTCACCTCAATTGCATAGGAACATTGTGGCTCCCCATTCCCTGTAATGAGTTCTACTGCAACCTTTTAATCCGTACCGACCAGAACATGACGAGCTTGAGAACGTAAACTGAACTCCAGGCAATGCAAAATAACCAGGAGCTCCGCTTGCAATGGATTTGTTGTGATTGCTATCTGGTATCATGAGGACCTTTTGAGTTCATGGATTCCCTATTGACCTCGAACCAGGCCCCTACTGACGCTTTTTCCACTTTGTTGAATGCCGCATCCGTAAGGTAAACTTGGAAAGGACTCGGTGGAATCCTTAAAATTCCACGAGAGAATAAAACGCTGGCATCTGTTCCATGAATCTGTCATTGCTGAACCTCTCTTAACGAATAATGCATATCAGTAGAGCCATCAATAGTTCTATGAAAGAAATTCAGACGTAATGCATTTTCCCAAATTATAATTGGTTGCTGTGCTAAGTTCAGATCAACTCCATCCCAGATAACTCTATTTCCTGTGTTCTAACTTTCCCAAACTATGCAGCAGGATAAGGTAATATCCTTATCAGAAGAAGCTAACATAATCCATTCAGCAAACCAGGACTGAAATTCGTGCATCATCGAAAGACCAAAATCAAGATAACTACACCTCCAGGCTTTTCTGCTCAGTTTGCATTTTGCAAACAGGTGGTGACTGGTGTATTGTTTCCTGAGTTTGGAAACAAAAGAACAGAGAGGGCTACCTTGAACTCCTCTGTTTTGTAATGCACTCATTGTTGGGAGTGCATTATTCATGATTCTCCAAATGATTAATTTAAAGCGCGTATGAATCTTTATTTTTCATAATTTCTTCTAGAAGACAGTATCAAAACTACCCGCAGAAGAAGATTAAGAAGAAATATAAGCCTGATCCAGCTTCCCAGCCTCTTGATATTCTCTCTTGACCGAGTATTCCCCCGTAGGATCACCTGTCCAGATGAGAGTATTTTCCCCTGTATAATCACTATACGCTGGAATCCTGAGTTGGAGATATTTTTGGATACGTGATGTTCTTGATGCTAAACTTCTTGAGCTTGAGAAGATTCACACCGATGACAATGGTTCCGACATGATGACTAAAGCATTGCCAAGGAAAAAGTTTGAGACCTGCCTTTTACTTGCCAGAATGGCAACCACCTCCACATAGTTGGAAGAGGGAGATTTATTGTGCTATAGGTCCCTTCATATGTGGATAAAGCCTATATACGTTCATTGCTTCTTAGGAACTTGAAACCCCCCGGAGTTGTAACTCATAAGTTGTATTCATTACTTCAAAGAATATATTCCATATATTTTTCTTAAGAAGAGCATAATGCTTCATTAAGGAGAGTTATCACTAATGGTTCATTAAGAATCCATTTTGGAAGTCTTTATTAATGCTTCTTTAAGAAGCTTTGAAGGATGATTCTTGGGTAATTTTGTGAGTATAAATAGGTGAAGAGTTCAGGTTTATGAGGTAGAGTGAAACAGACAAAGACAGAGAGAAAAAAGGAAGAAAATGTGTCTTTTTGTTGTTCACATTTTTCTGGCGCAGCTTCACAGTACACATTCGATTGAAGGTCATCCTTAGTCCGTTCGTGTTGAAATTTTAGCTGCAGATCTGTGACATCTTGGCCTAGATTTTGGATGGGAAGGAGGGGGTTGTTAATTGGTGCTCTGGTTCGTGAGATATGACAACTCTATTGAGTTCTGTCTTTGAGTGATATTCTTCAAATCTCTCTTGCATATGTTGCTAATTATGATTGTTTGTTGGTGGGTAATTTGTGCACCCATTTGAGACCTGGAATTAGTTTGTGTAACCTTCCTTTTAACATAATAAGAGCAATTGGGGTGGACTCCTAATCGTCTCGTGATTTTTTACTCTTCACACCGACGTGGTTCTCCACATAAAAATTCTCGTGTCTTTGCTTGATAACTTATATTTCTTAAGCTCTCTTACCCGGCACTGAACAACCGGAGACTTGCTCTGTAGGTACTTAAATGTTTCCCGCTAAATTTTTTTTTTCGCTGATCAGTTTTACATTTCCCTATGAAGAGCAGCTTTAGGACCTTTAGGTTTTGAACTTGTGATCCATTGTATACTTCTAGATTTTGATCAGATATTTTTCTCTAAATGCTAATTCAGGAATTAAGTACAACTGTCCCTGCCCGGGAAAAACAAGGCATAGCAAAAACTGCTATTAGTAAGGTAATGAAACTTCTAATGAGGTTATTAGGCAAATATAGTATGTAGTTTTCGTTTAGTACTTTCCATGTGTTATTTTGGTGGTTTAAGTAGAGAAATCACTAGTGATGCAATGTTTCACTTTTGATTAACACGTGTGTTTTTAGTTATTTTGCTTCGAATCTCACGCGTGACACATCTTCTCTACTCAATCTAATCTTCCACGAGAAGTTAATTAAATACGTCTACATTTTTAATGGTTGTTTTTTTATACTATAGAGAAAACAAAAATTTGACTGAACAACTAGATATGCAACTGTGAACACTCACCTTGGCATCAGTAAGCTACTCATCTTTCTCTTACATCATCGGTTGATAATTATATATCACCTCATATTTTCGTGATGACTATGGATTTGGAAAAGGAAAGAGATTTTTATGCACTTGATTACTTTTTTTCTTATAAAAACTTTTATATAAATAATATTATATTATATAACTTTGATGAAATTTTTTAGTGGTGTGACAAGAGAGAATATTTACAGGGGAAGGAGAAGTTAATTCGTGGTGATTTACAAGGGAAGGTCAGATTTCATATGCTTCTTCTTACCATGTGAAATTAGGGATGACGACAGTGTGGGTATGTATATGGATTATGGTGGTTACCCTCTTAAAATTTTTATACCTATTCCTTATAATATTATTATTCAGCTCGCCCCATCACCCACCTACCAAATTCAAACCCATAATATCCACCTCGCTTATATTTGATTCTCCATAAACAATTAAAATTCATTTTATTATACTACTTTTAATATTAAAATATTCATAAGTACTCGAAGTATGAAATATGATCATTGTGAATAAAATTATAATTTATTAAAGAGTTATTCTCAGGAAAGGTGACATGTCCATAAACTTATGGATGGACCAAAGACGGATGTAGGGGGCCGCCAGCCGCCAGGCGGTGCTCCGAAAACCCCCTCAATTCCAGCATAAAAGAAGGATGGTTTCAATATTTTTGCCCAAGCCCCCTGCAAATTTAAGAGAAATAAAGCAGCCATTACTTGCTGAAGTTTTTTAAATCTTAATTTGGAATTGAAAATGAGTAAGTAATGATTCACAGATTATGACAATGTTTGACCGCTAATTTACAGGAGTAATTAAAAAAAAAAACACGACTTTTCTGTTGCTTGTTTTTCATAATTTTTTGTCTCCTTAAGTAACAATTCCTTTAAGGAATTGGATACGGCCCAGTGCTACTTATCCCAAAGCTGAAGACAAAGTTTTCCCTTCATTTTCCATTCAATTCAATTTTCACCTTTTCTTTTAGTTATAAATTTCATTCCACCCCTTTATTTTAAATTAAAAAAAATTGCAGCAATTTTTTCATTCTTAATTCAAATTAAATCACCAATTATGTGTTGCTCTTTTGATATCGTTTTTCTTAGTCGCCCCTCCTGAACATTTATTTTGGAGCCGCCCCTGGACAGTGCCTCTAATTTTTTACCTTAAATATTATATATTTTTATAAAATTTAATATTATATTTGAAAAGTTAAAATAAGTAATAATGTGTATCTGAATGTGAAAATATAAAAATATATAATACTCCATCTGTCCCATAAAAATGGCACTTTTACTTTTGCAACTCAAACTTTGTAAACTTTGACCCAAAATATAAATTATTATATATAAAATAAAAATACCATATGAGATATTGTTAGATTAATCTTAATCTCTACTTCATAAATATCATTTTTATGCAAAATTATTAGAGTAACTCTCTTGAAAAACAATTTTCAATTTCATAAGTTATGGAAATACTAAGGTTTAAACTGCAATTTTGAAGAAATAAAGATAAAACTTTTGGGTTACATTAATTGGGTCATAAACTTATAACTACTGCACATTGTATAATAAAATTTTAATAATGTAACTAAACTCTTTTATCTTTTTATTATTGTAATTAAACCTCGTATTTCCATAAACTCATGGAAATACGGTGTTTTCCAAAACTTTGCCAAATTGTTATACATAACTAGAGATATTGACGGTTAAACATGATCATTGGAGACCGTGAAAAGGTAATCTGCCAAATTTGTTGGGACGAAGGGACTATAAAAAATACATTTTTTTAAATTTAAATTTAGTATATAATTTAATAGATTCAGTGTAAATAAAAAACTACAGTGGTCCGCCCATAAACTTATGGATAGACCACCTGTCAAGAACCCACTATTTATTAAATATTAAATTAGCGGGTCTAGTGAGGCTGGGTAAAAAATGGAGTAAATTTGTACTTATATCTACACCCGACCCACTGTTTATGTCGGGTGTGATCTTCGTACTTGTACCGATTTCATCTCTATTTAAACTACCTTAAATTCGTTACATTGAGGTGAATGTGGGGCGGACTTCCATCAAAATCTGCTCCAGTACCATCCCTCTCTATGTGAACTTCTCATCCTAACAAACGGTGAAAGGGAAATTGTAGGCTTGACAATATGCAAATATGAACTTTGGTTAGCATGTATATATGCAACAGTGTGGATTGTGGAGTATAATACCTTAGATATTTTCAAGAATTGAAATACGTGTAATGCATGAGTTACTTGACATTAAACAAGTGGTAAATTCTTGTCATTGATACAAGTTTAAAGATAAAAGTACGTGTTATCTTAAAGTGTGTTAATTATTATCCTATGAATTCATGAAACTTTTGTTTTAAGTTTATGGAAGAGTTTCAACTCATGAAATTAAAGAGAAGATATCAATGCCAATCTCTATTGGGCAAGTATAAAAAGAGCTCTCCTTTGTCATTCTAGATACACTACACTACACTACACTGCACTACCACACAACACAAGAAAAGAAAGAATAAGAAACAAGTCTTCCATTCTCTAAATCTCTTGCTCTTTATTCTGTTGTTTTTGGTGTTGGAAGTTAGAACAAACTTTTCCAACTTTTCATTCATCTTATCCTAAGATGATATTTGTTCTGTATTACTTGCACACAAAAGAGAACAAATAAAGCCTTAAGAAAAGTGTTATGTACGCTATTTGAAAATCTATAACTATTACTAAAGCAGCAACTTTTTTGCCATGTGGCACTATCACAGCTGTCCACATCGTCTTGCCACATCATCATTTATCAATAATTTTACCTAAAATAATTATGTTGTTAATTTCCCTTCATTGCATATTATAACTAAACACATTTAAGTAAAAAACATAACGACCTTCATTATGTTGTTAATATCTTTAACTATATGGTTTATTTCCACATTCATAACATTCCACATTTGTAACGTATAAGTATGTTGTTAAATCCCCTTCTTCGGATATTAAAACTAAACACACTTGAATAAATAAGAACATAATAACCTTCATTATATTCTTAATTTCCACCATTGTAACGTACCTTCATTATGTTAATTTCCACATTTGTAACCTATTAAGTAAGAACATAATAACCTTCATGATATTCTTAATTTCCACCATTGTAACGTACCTTCATTATGTTAATTTCTACATTTGTAACCTATTAAGTAAGAACATAATAACGTTAATTATATTCTTAATTTCCACCATTGTAACGTACCTTCATTATGTTAATTTCCACATTTGTAACCTATGAAGCAAGAACATAATAACCTTCATTATGCTCTTAATTTCCACCATTGTAACTTACCTTCATTATATTAATTTCCACATTTGTAACCTATTAAGCAAGAACATAATAACCTTCATTATGCTCTTAATTTCCACCATTGTAACTTACCTTCATTATGTTCATTTCCACATTTGTAACTCATCCTTAATTATGTTGTTAACTTCCATATTAAATCTTACATTCACTATATTCATATATATATATATATATGCATTATATGCATATACAAAACAACAAATTGTAATCTATTTTCCTCTCCTTTGTTGTATTGAGCTTATTATTCATTATGCCTTACACTTGATCTAGCATAAGTGATCTAACACCAGTGAAGGAGACGTGGAAGATAAAAGTCCGAGTAATTCGACTATAGAAGAAGCATGCTTTCGGTAATCGAGATGAGTACAATAACATCGAAATGGTGTTGCTGGATGAAAAGGTATAACTCTATATCTAAATTTGGTATAACTGTCATTTCTTATATGTTATTGTTCTTAAATTTTTATTTGTTTTATGCAATTGTAAGAATGATAGGATTCAAGCTACTGTTAAGAAGGCCTTGATGAAGAATTTTGCACCATTGCTTGTGAAAGGAAGATTATACTTGCTTACAAATTTTGCTGTTTGTGGGAATAGCGAAAATTACAAACTAGCTGCTCATCCATACAAGATAAACTTTTTCTACACTACCTTTGTGAAAGACATTGATGGTCTTGACATTCCCTTATACGGTTTCAAATTCACAACATTCGATGACATTTCACCTAAGAAATTTGGTGAAAAATGTTTAGTGGGTAATTATCTTTTAGTAATTCCGTTTACTGTAGTTTTTCTCATGCGCATGATTATTATATAGTAATTTTGCTATTTACTTTCAAAATATTCAAACTTTAATATTTTAAATTATTATTTAATGAATAATTATCAACAT
>JAULKM010067870.1:0-12055 GCA_032355605.1 Rubia tinctorum | reverse complement strand
GGGTCTTCAAAAGTCTTCATGGTCTTCAAAATGGAGTCTCTGATGTCTTCAAATCTTCAACAATTTCCCCGTCTCACAAAATTCTTATTAAAAGTGACAAAATCGATAAAGTCCCTCTCAACTCTAATAATAGAAATTCAAGGCAAAATAGAGTTTTCAAAGCCTAAAGGTCCACCAAAATGAGTATAAACAGATCCCAAAATCACCAAAATGATGTTTTACTAGGGTGATTGTTAAGAATTAATGAGTACTTGGACTACTGAAGAAATAAACAATGTATTAGAACCGGTGATATCAAACCAAACTGAGGACCGAGGTCACATTAGGATTGCCGTGCATGTATTTTCCTATTTTTCTTGTATACGAGATGTTATCCTGTGACTTACAGTCACAGGATCAAGTCGAGGTAGTAGTTTTGTGTATATATAAGTTGAGACTACTTACATTAGGCTTAAATGTCCCGACCCTGCACAATCAGAAACCGCTCTGCACTTGGCTGCAATTACAAAAGCTTTTATGTCCTTTTCTTTTTGGATTGAAGTGATACATTGTCTAAGATGATGTATTATCATTTAATGGACCAGAGTTGAACATCAAAATCCCCAAGAGATCTGTGATAGAACATAATCCTGGTCTACATGTCTTAAACTCTTAATTGTTTGTCTTGCTAAAGTGAATGAACGTTGGAACGGCATTGGAGGTCAATCATATGCTGATCAGAGAATACATGGGCTCAGTCCAACAGAATGAAGCAACTTTTGAACCTCTTCAGTTTTCTCATATTCATCACATATGTCGGATCTAAGCTGATTTCCTTTTGCTTTGCTAGAGTACTTGACATTGGAAAAAAGCATCCCTTTGGCTATCGGAATAAAAGTGTTTTACCACCACCGAAGCTATTAGTTAAATCTGCGTTATGTTTCTATGATAATCATAACAAGCCGAATCTATTAACTGCATGAAGTTGGAGAGAGTAGGCTATTTTGAACAGAAACCTCGTATGAATTTTCGAGTTTATTGAAGAGAAACTCTCATATGAAACCATCTTAGCATCAATCATAGTGAGATGAGACATTAAAAAATTGAGCCAAATTCTCGGTTCAAAGGAATCAGATGACCCTTCTTCCAACACGTGTGTATATAACTACCTCCAATTTCTCCCACCTCTCTATCCTCGCTTCTTCTAACTCATGTCTTCTTATTGCCCCTTTCCCCAATATCACCCGAGAATGGATGGCGAAAATTTGTGAAGAATTTAGAGAGCGGGCAAAGATACTACACTTCTCCGACCCCCCGCCCTTCCTCCAAGATGAGACATTTTGTCGAGATCAATTTCTCATAATGAAAAGAAAAGGAGCAGCTGCAAAGGACAAAAACTTGGTTAAACTATTCGCCAACTGAGAGTGAGAGTAGATAGGTAAAGGATCAATGAAGCCTTCGTTGCATGCGTGGACATAATGGCAGTCTATTTCGATGTGTTTTGTTCTTTCATGAAAAATCAAATTCTCAGTCGCATGTAGAGCACCAATATTGTCACAGTTGAGTGGAATTGGAAGTAAAATCTAAAGTAGGAAATCAGTTAAAAGGTAAGTCATCCACTTGAGCTCAGAAACAATTATGGACATGACTCGATACTCAAATTCAGCAGATGGTTTACTCACAATGTTCTACTTCTTTGATTTCCATGATATCAATGAATTTTGAAGGAAAAATACAATAACTAGTCACAGACATCCTAATAGTGAAGTAGAATAATTGACTAGTAAACCATGTGATGGACATCCCTTTAAGTATTTGGCAATATGCAGTGTGGATTCTAGCGATACTCAGAAGGCCTTTGCCGAAATTGGCTCAGCTGATGTTTTGAGAAAGTAATGCCAGACCTGGTGAAGGATAGATATAATAGCCTGTCAAAAAAGTCTTCGAAATGAATATGGACTAGAAAAGCGAGGAATTATCCTGAACTTGCTAAGAAGCTAGAAGTGGAGCAGAAGCAACTTTACACTAAAAAAGATGAATGGTATGCGAAGTCTGATGTAAAGATAGCATTCCCGATCCATCAAACCAAGTAGAAGACTGTTCGCTGGAGATAAAAGAGAACCTCGCTAAGAGCAGCATCTTGTTTACAGCTAGCCAACTGGGGCGAACCCAGAAGAAGGAACGATTCTCACCTATAACCATGCCACTAAAACCATGATCTATGAACATGGCCTATGACCCACAAGAATTGTGGAATACACCAGACATAAATTAGTTATCCGAAAAGTAAAACATGTAACGAATATTTTTCCAGAAACTGCTCATACATTTTTCAAAGACTGCTTTCAGCATTGGAGGGAGATCCATTGGACTTCTCGAGATCTTATTCTGCAGGTCTCCTAAAGTCAGCATGAAGTCTGTGGGAATCAATTTCTTCTTTTCAGGCCTTCATGGTATCTGGAAGAAGCCAGCTTCCATGTCAAAAGAGAAAAAACAATAAACTCGAGAGTAGTTGTATATGCTAGTAAGACGGAATATGAAGAATGATCACAGTTAATAAATGGAAATTAGCCACTATAAACACACGGTGTTGAAAAATAAGACGAACCTGAAAGACCTCGAACGGGCATGATTGGACAAAAAATAAAAAAACGAACAGGGAAAATCGAAAAGCCTCGAATGAGCGTAATTTGATAAAAAGGGCAAAGTGAACCAGGTATGGCCGCACAATATTAATACATCGCAACACTATGTCATCATAACTAATGTATTTATACAGCTAGGTACACTCCAACCTTTGAACACGTAGAAATATCAATAACACGTGATAATGTACTTTGTTTTAAAAAAGAGCAAAACAATATCCGGCTAGCAAACGCTGGTAAAACAACATTTGATTTTGGGATCTAGTAACCTAATACACAGTGAAAGCATTAATTCTCATTTT
This sequence comes from Rubia tinctorum, assembly GCA_032355605.1. NCBI lineage: Eukaryota > Viridiplantae > Streptophyta > Magnoliopsida > Gentianales > Rubiaceae > Rubia > Rubia tinctorum. The sequence goes on along the minus strand of JAULKM010067870.1, from coordinate 9,129 downwards.
AATCTAGCTATATTACATGAAAGCATACCACTAAATTTAATACAAAATAATTAGTTTTCGGAACTCTGATCTACCCAATCTATAACGGTGGGTAGTAACATTAACACATGGAGAGACTGGTCGTGAACCCCAAGTGAGGTGTTGGATTATCATCTGATTCACGATCATGTCTCGTACTCCATGGTGTACCCCAGCTCTTGGTACACCAACTTGAAAATAGGAAAGTATGCCAGAGAACAATAAATCACCATCAGCCAATTATTGTCTCGAACAATACCCAACCCCATTCTAGCATAGCCAAATCCACACCTATGAAAAACTAGGCGTGTTCGTCGGCTATGAAACCTATCACCCCCTTAGAGCCAAGCAAATGCAAGTTTAGGTTTCTCTTCGCATCGGTTTCCCTTGACCTCTGTGAAAGATGGTCGAATTAATGGAGATTCACCATCATCCTTCATCCTATCGTTCGATGATCTCAATCGCCGATCCTATATAGTACAACATAAAAATAGTCGATAAATATACACATGACACTAAATCAATTACAAAAACACACATACTTATAGGCCACATGAGCTTTCCTAAAAAATCTAGCAAGGGATATTACCCCAATCCGTGCCACCAACAACAAATATGATTCTCGAATAATCCACCCTATTAAAATTACCAAACCAGTAAAGCCTCACGTAGAAAAAAAGCACCCCCAGAGTCCTACACCATGTTAGCCCTTAGTACGTTAAAACATCCACACATTCGAAGAACAATGAGCACAAAGCCAAACCAAATTGGCCATAAACAAAAACCAGTTGAGGACCCTCAGGAATAAGCCATTTCATATAGGAAAGAGATAAGTATAGAAATGAAAAAAATTAATGCACCTAAAAGTCGCAACTATGCAATTACCCATAACTATCTTACCCATTACCCTGACCTAGAAAAACAAAAAAGCCATCTTGATAATCCGAAATGACAAATCCCACGTAACATTATTATCCCTTGAAAACAAGCCCAACACTAGTCCATACACTTACTTACACATTGTGAACTCCCGAACGCGACAAAAGTAGGAAAATCACCTACAGATACGCTTGATAAGCGAAGAACCAAACCAATAGCAAAGAGGGTTAGGATACCGCGGCTTTGCATATGATTTGAAAATCACCAGCTTCGTAATGCAAGAAGACATCCCACCTCCTTTCTTCAAACCAAAAGGAAAATAGAATACCACGGCTTCGCATACGCCTTGGAAATCACCAGCCACACGACACAAGAAAATGTTCCCATTTTCTCACCGGACACAGCACAAAACCTTCACCACGGAGAGGAGGCGTGGCTTCGCATATGCATGAAAAATATCCATCCTCGCGACACAAGCAAACCTTAACCCATTCAGCACCCAAAAAAAAAATAACCCACACCCAATACGCCCCAAAATATCCAAATCCTTGATAAAGTCCTAGACTATATCCATAAGAAAAACCACTTTGTAAATATAACCATCAATATTTTCAAAATAAATACCAGTACAAATTAGATCACAAAGGCTTACATATTAAAATAAACTACAATAAATAGTGATCCATCCCTTCCATTATTCCAGCTTTTCCATCTAAAATTTCCTTTAGTTTCCACCGCATATGTAGGTAAAAATCATCCCGTGTAGAGCCAATAGCTTCAATACAATGCATATAATTCACATAATAATATTTACAGTCAATAATCAGACAACATTTTGATATTTCTAGCTGCATACTCACTATATATACGAAATAGGCATAAGTTTCTAGATTCCGTTTCAACTCAATCACTTCTTGTTCCAAACAGTGAACGTGGTATTTGAACGCCCTTCATGGGGATTCTTATAAAGAAGCTCACCAATATCATAATGAAGTTTATTATTAACTTCGTACTGATTCCTTAGTATTTCCTCCAATTCTTTACATCGTCCCTTTAGTCGTACATAGCGAACTTCTCCAACATCGAGTTGGCCCTCTAGCTTTTCATACTTCTTTAGAAGTCGAACCAAGAGTTCCCTTTATTCATCATAATGCACCCTCCATGCTTGTACTTCATTTGGAAATCGGTGGAATATAACCTCTAGTCTTCTATTCGGATGAGCGATCGCATTGGCTTTTTCTACGATGCTCACGTTTCATAAAAAAATGTTAACTTTCTTTTTAACCTCTGAATGTGAAACCACTGTTCAGATAGATGAGCATCGTATTCATGTAAAAGTGAAAATTTTTGTCGCTTCAGTAACTTCCAACATGAAATAGCCTCAACAACCTTAGAAAACAAAACCTTTACCCGACAACCCAAAGCCCTTACACTTTCCTCGACCTCAATAGATATCCTTGAACCATTAAGAACCACATTTACTCAATCCAAATCCAACATACATAGAGTAATTTCATTAGTTAGTTCAGTATAAGATTCATCCACACATGGAACATTTTTAGGATTTGTTCGAGGTAACCCAGTAGATAAAACCAATGCTTTAGGATGAACACATGTCACATTGTCTTGTGTATAAGGTTCCCCTACCCATATATCATAGACACAAAAATAAGGATTGACCTAAGTAAGAGCAGTAATAGAAATTCATTGAGGTTACACAGAAATCCAACCAAATCTAAGCCAACAATCTAACCTACCTTAGAATAACAAAATTAATATTAACAGACTTATCACCAAAACTAACACTCCACAGATCAGCTCCAATAATTTTGGCCGCGGTCCCATCCCACAGTGCACTATTAACCCTATGCGGGTTAGGGTCTCCCTAACCCGATCTATATCACATCCCTCCAGCTCCACTAAACTAGGAAGTGTGCCCATATTCTCAAAAACCCTAATAAAGCAAAAGTTTTCACCCCCAACTTGCAGAATTTGTAGAAACCCACCATCAACAATAGCTCCAGATCTTTCCAACGCCTCATCCAGAACACACGCCTCACCCAAACCAATGACCTCTAACTTAAGGTTTTTCTACAAAGTCGAAGAAAATCCCATAACGCACAACCTCAACCATTTTAACGGACATGTCTCCGAATAAATAATGAAATCCCCTAGTACTAACATGTTTGTTAACCAATACAAAGGAATAGGACGAACAAGAAGGACCACTCTCTTTTAGACCCCTAATCTCCTCACGTAATGATATAATAATCCCATCATTCTCTTTACAAACAACATGCATCCTATTTATCTCATCTCTTGACATATTGTCAAACGCTCTTGGCGAATTTTGAGCTATATCGCTTCTTTAATTTCTTCACTTTTCTTACACAATCAACAACAAGTTGATCAACCTTGGTTAGTGCTTCTCCAACTTTCTAAATTAAAATAAAGTCAATAACATAGGACACAAATTCACAAACAATTGTTCAGATAAAATGCATACCTTCCGTGCAGAATCGTCAGTCACAGTCATACCACTAGATACCTTAACAACATTGTCCCATGTTTTCATCAACTTATAAAAAATCATCTTAGACACCCATTGTGCATCAACCTTACGCTTAATACTTCCACGATCCTCCCTCAAGCGGTTGGTTACATGATAAATGACAAATGTGCTCGCATCTTGATCATGAAGTAAGGATTTTGTTAACACAGAAAACCTTATGACTCCAAGACAAATAAAACTTCAATAAAGTCACATAGGTGTCATATATAAAACGAAACAAAAAGGACCATTAGGGCACCCAACTCTACAATATTAGCTTGCATTTCCCTTAGAAAATCTAACCTCCCCATCCACTTCATTCCTCGATCTAGGTCAATGTTTTCATTCCATATTGACATTGCTTTTTGATCAAAACATTTCATATATATGAACTTATTTCTCCAATCTCCATAATCTTCATGAGGAATATTTACAATTTCAACACTTTCAATAAATGATTTGAAAGATACCATAGAGTCACCAACATCCCTTTCACATAAATTATAGTAGGCACAAACAATGATACACTGAAATCAATAGCTATTTCACGGAATAGAAGTTCAAAACTAGTGAGTATATCTACTCCCTAAGGATATATCTAAGAGATAGCAACACCATAAGCATCCAAAATGCTCAAAACATAATCTGATACAGTAAGTGACAAACTATATTGCAACTGACATGAATATACACTACATATATCAAGCGGTGACCTCATTACAACTCCCCTAGTAGGAGGAATCACAATCTCGCATGGAGATAAATAAGAGTAATAATTTTTAGTAAATCTAAATCACCTAGCGTAAGAATACTATTACCAGACGACATTTTTTCAAATAGTTAACAGCTAGTACACTTCTGATAGGTTTAGTCCTTAACTACCTTTATAAATTGACAAATCACCCTATATTTTTGGTCAACTAACATCGAACTCCAGGAAAAAGAGGTAAACATAGAAATGCAGCTATACTTTCTTACCTAAGCAACCAATGTACACTCCGTTGTGCCATATTACTTAGCAAAAAATAACCCCAATAACATGATAACATTTTTTTTTTGTCTTTTTTCTACTTAAAAATAATAATTATAGTAGCTTCATACGCATTAACCACTTGACTAGGGGGGATTATGGTATACACCTCCCCTATCCATGCGAAATAAAGATAGTATTCCCCGTCCAGCGAACCAAGTAAAAGACTATTCGCTGGAGATAAAAGAGAACCTCGCTAAGAGCAACATGTCGTTTACAACAAGCCAACTGGAGTGAACTCAGAAGAAGGAACGATTCTCACCTATATCCATGCCACTAAAACCATGATATATGAACATGACTCATGACCCGCAAGAATTGCAAAATAGACCAGACATAAATAAGTGATCCGAACAGAAAAACATGTAACGCATCTTTTTCCAGAAACTGCTCATATATATTCAGAGATTAACTAAGGCATCAGAGGAATATCTTAGGGACTTCCTGGGATCTTATTCTGCAGGTCTCCTGATGCCAACATGGAGTATTAGGCTGATTTAAGACATTATGGTGGTCCAGAGGGAATTTCCCGCATCAATGAAGATCTTTCAGAATGTCAGTGACATATTTTTTTGGCTGAGGAAAATTCCATCACTGGACGTGGCGATTTCAATCCCCAAAAAGTTTTCTTGGAAGTACTGAAATCCTTAATAATGAAAGATCATGAAGACAAGTCTTGGGTGCAGAGATATCAGATTTTCAAGTACTAGAAATTAGAATATATACTAAAGAGGTTTGGCCAGTATGTTTCATGAATAAGATGACCATGTTTGGACCGGTGTAATCCAAATAGGATGAGATGTTTGAAAATTCAGCATTCCATCCTCGCGAAGCCTACTCGAGGCCTAGACTTATAAGTGTTCAATTATAAGTTAAATAGGTTTTAGTGTTTTGTAAATAACTAAAAAATGCTTATTTTAGAAGGAAAAGTTGGTGCCCCCACCTGTTAAAATAAGTCAGTTTTGCTTATAAGTGTTTAACTTATAAGCTAAGTAGCTTTGAGTTTTTGGCAAATAGCTAAAAAAGTGCTTATTTTAGAAGAAAAAGCTATATTTGGAGCAAAACAGAAGCTAGTCTACCCCAACTTTTAAAATAAGTCTATTTTTCTTATAAACACAACTCCACCAAACACACTTTAAATGAACTTTTCAACCTGCAAACTTCATCAGGCCGAGCCTTAGAGTATCCTTGAGGGGGAATCATATATAGCTCCTCACGTAGTTAGATAGAAAGGCATTATTCGCATCAAATATGATGAAGATGCCATTTGGCAGCAACCTATTTAGAAATAAGAGAAAAGAATCAAAGTAGTCGACTACTTCAATTTGAGAGAAGATCCTTATCGCAACAAGTCTTATCTTATATCTTTCCAACAGATCCATCCGCATGGCAGTTGACTTTGAACACTCATTTAGAGCCAATTGACTTCTTTCCTGCTGCTAAAGATACTGAATCCCATGTATGTTTAGCATCAAGGGCATCCAAAAGGTTTCAAAGCTTGTACCCATTGTTGATCACTGCAAGCTTGCTTATAAGATTGTGATTCATGGATTCTTGATAGTTCAGTAATATAAGTAGTATGATTAGCAGAGAAAACATGTAAATAAATATCATATGAATGAACATAATTAACAACAAAATCATGCATTCGAGTAGGTTTGGTTGTGAGTCTTGTACTTTGTCTAAGAATGAGCTGGTTAGACTGAGGATTAGTCTCTGAATGAGGATTAGATTGAGGGATATTTGGTGTGTGAGAATGAGGGATAGGAGATGCTGGTGATCAGATTCTGAAATGGATTATAGGAGACTAAGGATGTGAAAATGAGCGTGTACCTAGTGTAGGAATCATATACTCTATGTTATGATCAGTAGGAATTATAGGTAGATAACTGAACCGCCCCCTCCTAGCGTCGCTTAATCAATCAATCACGAGAGATCCACTAAATTAAACTGAGAGGGGGATTATTAAGGCCAAAGATAGAAATTTATTTTGCTGCTCTTGTTCCTACTATGCTACCAAAACGGGTAGATAGTGGCAAGACCGGGGTCATCCACAGAGATATTAGGGACCTAAGAATCAACTAAACACAATTGCAATTGGGTCTTCAATCCGATCACACGTTAGAAATAGTTAGTACTGGTAAAACATGCTTTGGGGGGGGGTTGCTAATAACTACTAACATGAAATTAACACGAGAATAAACTATATAAACTAACACTTGGGGAGTATTTGCATAACATGATCAATGTTGTTTCGATCCTCGATTCCATTACATACACAACTACAAACCTATTCTAATGTTTGTGACACGTGGTGTGGTCGATTTTCAACACTTCCCCATACCTGTCACATAGGCATATCCTAGGCCTGTCCATGGACCTAATGGCTCATTCCCCTTGAATAACCGACGTCGTTAACTATTCGTTCTCCACTTCCTCAAAAAGATGCATAATTTGACTTCGCATTTTAGATTTTTATTCATTTTTTAAAATCAACAATGAGGACCAAAACTAACAAATTTTATTAGGTACTTAGTGTTGTCATTTTCAACCTATTATTTTATAACAGTAATACGCGTGTCAGGGTTTGAACATGGGACATTTGGATGGTTATGATTGTTAAACTCATGTACCTTCTGCACTGATGTTTTCCTAGGCTGTAGCCCATGAGGATGTAGTGATTACTAACTCCTTTCCTTATACATCCACGAGCAGTTAACCTAAAGAAGAGAGTTGTCTACATAGATGAGGGTTTGATAATAACTTGTTCAAGGGCTAAGCTTGCTGAAGGTTGGTGATTGTATTGGTTGTTCTTGTTCTTGCCATCAATAAACCACGTCTTTCAGCCAAATAAGTTTTCCCAGTTTGAATACAGTAATAGCCAGTGAGATTTGACTACTGTAGGTTACACACTAGCCGGTTCCACTGCTAAGATTTCTGAAACCAAGTATGGTAGCCGATGTTCTTCTGGGCCTAACGTAATCGACTTTCTTCAATTAAACAATGGTTTAGGGTTTAATTTTTCTCAGTACACCGTTGTGATCCTAATAGTCATTCTTACACAAGTCCTACATGTAGAAGGGTCATTCATCACGAATTGTTTTACTATAAACCCTAAGAACTAACAACATCATTACACGTGTGAAGGAACGTTTTACTTTTACCCTTCCTATGGTTAAGATTGGTTGTACCTATTCATAGCCTTCTTCATTCGATGTGTTATTGTATCCAATTTAAGCAATTACTTCGTATTTTCATTACAGGAGGATGATTAGTCAACCCTACTACCAGAGTCATTTTTCGAGCGCTGCCCCATTGTAAGTCCTAATAACATCTCTTCTTGTATACGCAGGGCAATCATTTTCATCCAATTATTAGTCAAGCAGCTTACACAAGTACGTGTTTGACCAACACATGTTCGATTAGGAAAAATTGAATAAACTCGACCATAGTCATAGTAAATATAAATGTGTTTCCAAAACTATAGTAATTAACTATACCCCGCTATACCCTATCCATACTATTTAGCTTGGGCCTAGCATCCAGGCTTACATAAAGTCATTTTGGGCTAAAATCCCAATAGACATATGTAATGTTGCCTGAATGGCGTACACGTGTCGGTCCTATTGACACGTTTGAGCAAAATTGGATGATGTAATCTACACTCATTAATGTCTAATCCCCTTTTCTCACAACTGCTGGGCCGGTTTTTCTAATGGGCCTAAGCCCATTTACGACCAACATATCGGTCATCCTACGGTCTTGTCGACTTAGTGACCAACTTCGAAGATAGACGATTAAGATTCCATTGGAAATAGCCCGCCAAAAATTAAGTGGGACCTACAGTGTTCGCCTTTCCCAGTATGTATGTTCAGTGACATCGCACTTATTTCACTAAAATTGTCGACGTTTGCGAAATAGACTGCGAATTTGCATTGTTTGTTAAAATGACACTGTACGCGGCCCAGTATATAAATTCCTCAGACCGACCACATTACATTTCCAGACATCGCACCCAAACCGCCGGTCCTGGAAAAACGTTCCAAAACCATAAAAACAATTAATAAACCGCCCGCTCTTATAAATAATCTCCCCTATTCCAATTCAATTTATCTCGGTCGCATTTAGTTCAAAGGTTACCCCTCAAAAACCCTATCCAAGGTAACTATTTTTTACCGCTATTATGAACTTTTGTTTGTTTCCTTTCATTCAATTATTTACATCCTATTATGTTCCTATCAGTTCAACAAGATTTAATGTGGTGTTTGATTGAGTCCTTTGCCATTTTTGTTTATGGAGTTTCATTTTTTAGGTTTCGGTATTGACATTTCAGGCTTAGGGGCAATGCGTGGTTTTTTAGCGCGAAACATGTTGTGCTTGATGTTAAAGTATCTATGCTTCAACCTCGTACTTATTTACATAGGTTTCATTGGATTTTATGACCATTCAGGTACCCCTCACACACATTTTCATCTAAATAGACATGATGTGCAAAGTCGTAGATTCATGCATATGAATATGCGACTTCGTAGATAACATATCAATCTTGACGAAAGTTCTGCAAAGTACATGCAATGTCATTCAAAAGTTAAAATCTAGCCAATTAACGGTCTGTTCGACTAACCTAGTCTCATTTTTTGGTTCAATAGAT
>JAULKM010067869.1:0-28049 GCA_032355605.1 Rubia tinctorum | reverse complement strand
CTTCTTTGATAGTAGTTTACAAGAGTGAATTTGACATCTCTTGCTAAACCTCACTAATGACTCCTTTAGTCGATCAATGCCTAAAAGTATCCCATTAATGGCATTAAGTAGGAATAATTAACAAGTTTGGTAACACTTATAAACACTACACCGTGTCTAAGCATTGAACTAATTCATGTATTTATACAAGATTAGTCAAGAACGTTCAACGTTCATAAACTTCTCCTATTTCTACACAAAACAAAAATGACAAAGAATTTGACATTATCACATTCATCTAGAATTGATGACAGACGTCGGTTCTTATGGATGCCGATATTGGCCTTAAAAAATTCACAGCTATGGTCACCTATTGTCGGCCTTCTTGCTTGGAACGACGTCTTTCACAAAACCTTCCTACGTTGGTCCAAAATCGAGGTAAAAGATACCTTTTACCTCAGTTATGAACCAAGGTATAAAATGTACTTTTTACTACGGCATCATTCACCAAGGTTTTTTAGGACTAAAAACCGAGGTAAAAGGTCCAGTAGAACCAAGGCAAAAAGTCTTGTTTCTTGTAGTGATGCTCAACAGAGTAGAGAATATAGGAGACAATTATGGTCTCAGCTCCAACAGTTTCCATAGGGACCAAAGACTATAATTGGTGACTTTAATACTCTTGCCTCAATGACAGAGTGTAAGGGATCAAATCCCCCTTCATCTCGGAAGCATTTCTGATTTCAGTGACTTCATAATACTATGAATCTCTCTGAAATAAATACAGTGGGCAAGATTTTCACTTGGTCTAATAACATGCTAAGAAACTCGTTGTTCAAAAAATAGGACAGGGGTTTGGCTTCAAATGAGTGGTTGTAAATCTTCCCCTACAACTCTATTCAGGTGCTAAATAAACCTATCTCAGACAATCCCCTCTATTACTAACTATCACAAACTCTGAAACAAATGGCCCAAAACCATTCGTGTTCCAAAGGATCTGGTTTAATAGTGGGTATTTTCAGGCTCTGGTTTCAGATAGCTGGAAGATACTAATCCCCAAAATAGGTATGCTAGGTCTAGGGTTGAAGTTAAAAAGACATAAAAAGGACCTCAAAAAATGGAATAAACATTTTGTTCCAGAAATGTACATGACAATGTCAAGATGGCCGAGGAAAGGGTGTTGCAATATGAAATTGATTATCAAAACACAACCTCAGCCCAGTCCCTAATTGAACTAAACAAACAAAAAGCTTCGCTTGTAAGAGCACTGAAAGAACAAAATATATTCTAGAAGCAGAATTCAAACCTAAAATGGCTCAAGCACGGGGATGGCAACACAAAAAAAAATTTCATCAGGCTACTAAGGAAAAAAATACAAGGTCTCTGATTACAAAAATCAAGACAAAGACGGCTATCTGGACTGATGACCAAAAATAAATCAAGGATTCTGGGCTGGAATTCTTTCGAAGCCCTTTAACCAAACTTCATTACCAACTCTCGAGAGCTTACCATAACTTCTTCCTAGAGCATACACCCAAGCTGGTCATAGAACAGGACAACCACAAGTTAACCAAACTTGTCACATTAGAGGGGGTTAGGATTGTAGTTTCTGAATAAGGCTAATAATCAGCCCATGGAGTTGATGGATTTACTGTTGAGTTTTTCACTAGGTCCTGGGTATGCATCAAGAAATATGTCCTTTATGCTTTGAAAGATTTCATGATAGGTAATGCTATCCCAAATCAGATAGCCAGTACCTAGATGTTGCTCATCCCTAAAAAAAAGAAATGTTTATAAATTGCTAACTTTAGACCCACATGTCTTTCAAACTTCCTAAAAAAATATTTTGAAAGATCATGGCTAATAGGATCAAGCCCCACATGTATAATCTAATTAGTATCGAACAACTTGCATTTATCAAAGGGAGAGACATTGCTGACAAAATAATCTAGAAGCAGATTATGTTCAAATTCCTCAAAAATAGAGATAGATCCAACGTTATTTTAAAATTAGACATGCAAAAGGATTTTGACATGGTATCATTGCCCTTTTTGAGCTCCATCCTTTTAAAATTTGGGTTTTCAGGACAGCTATTGAAATGCTTAATGTTGAACCTTAACTCAGGCTGGCTCTCAATCCTTGTAAATGGCTCCCCATGTGATTTTTTTAAATCATCAAGAGAAATAAAGCAGGGTGATCCACTATCACCCTACCTTTATATACTCTTATCAAAGGTCTTTTCAAGTACTCTTAAGTTCCTCTTTGCTCAAGGATTTCTAAAATACTATCAAATAGTCCATGGATCTAACCCAATCACCCATCTCATGTATGCGGATAATATGACCATATTTCTCAACAAAAATCCACAGAATATAAAGAGAATTAAAGAGTTCCTGCTGGCCTATGAACTAACCTCTGGATTATTAATTTAAACTTTGCAAAAAGTAAATTTTTTGTCCACACCAAAACATCAAATCCAAAAACGGGGAACATAGCCTCACAACTCAGTATTAAAAAATGGTCACTCTTTTTTACATACTTAGAGCATGTACAATGGGGGCTCGAGCCCGAACCGAGCTGGAAAACCCTCACAATGGCCCGGCTGGGAGGATTGAGTCCGTGCCCAACAGTCATCCCCAGGCTTCAACATGCGCCTATCAGAGGGCCAAGTGCGGTGCCTATTTTTTAATATGATTGGGCCACGTGGCACCATTGTCCCCCGGCTTTTTTTTAAAAAAATTTACACCTGATTGGGACACATGGCCCAATCAGGTGGTGGCACGTGTCCCAACTAATTTTTTTTAAAAAAGATTTTTTTAAAATTATGATTTGTTTTTTGTTCTATTTAAAAAATGGGAAAATTCTTTAAAAATATGATTTCTTTTTTCAAAATCTAAATTAAATTTTGGTTCATTTTAATAATCAAAATACATTCTTTGAAAAAATATATATATGGTTCTTTTTAATTATGATTCATAAAATAAATTTTCAAAATTGAAATTATTTCAAAAATAAAATTTGAAAAATAAAATCCAATTCAATATTTATTGGTATGTTATTAAATTTAACATTTAAATTTATTTTGTTAAGTAAATTTACTTGAATTAAATATTAACGGTAAAAATAATAAGTAGGATAAGGAGAATCAAGTGAAAACCATGGAGTGGGCTCAAAGTGGTTTCAACCATGGTGGAGAAAAAATAGGGTTATTTAATTGCGGGCTCAATTGCTGAGGTAGAAGGAAGAAATTGATTATTTAATGAATTGAAACCGCAAGAGTGGGTTCGGAGTGGACTTACCATTATACATGGTCTTAGGAGCTCCACTATTCAGGGGCGGACTCAAAAAAAACTATTTCTAGCCCCCAGTAGAAAAGATACAAAATAGGCTTGCAAACTGGAAAAGCTCTTGGTTAAGCCATCAGGTAGATTAGTATTGATGGAGTTGTATCCCATCAATTACCACTCACTCATGGCATTCTACAGCTTACCAGCCACCACCCTTAGGAAAATAGAATCACTCTCAGCAGATTTTGACTGGGATAAGGGGGATGACCAAAAAAAGGGAAATTATGGAAGGCTATTTGTCACCCAACTCTTGAAAATGCTAACAAATATCTCTTCTTACCTGCAATGAAGCCAGCACTGGCTACCACAGATATATCTCTACTGCAGGGGTTACATGTTCAGCATACACATGAAAACATGATCATTTGGACTGGTGCAAGAAATGGAGAATGCACAATAAAATCAGCATTTCATATACTCAGACCAAAAAGAAGCCAGGTTCAAGTTATGAATAAGGTATGGAATCTCAAAATACCCCCTAAACAGTATATTTTTTGCTGGAGACTAATGAACTCTATTTTTCCATTTGATGATGATCTGACTTAAAATGGTTTTAGTAGAGTCTTTAAATGCCCTCACTGCCTCAACTGTGACTCTATATCACACTCTTTCAATGAATGTCTAGCTAATTTGTATGTTTTGGAAATCAATGCATAATTTTGATGTTGATCTCAGATCGAAATTTTAACAGCATATGGGATAGACTATCCTTTTATCTGCACCATTCTGGGACATCAAAAGCACAAAATAGAGTAATTACAACTATAGGCTTAAGCACAATATGGCATATGTTTTTGCTGGGATTGTATTTGATGTTTTATGATTTGTATTTGTTGTTTTATTATTTGTAGTTGATATTCTTGATTTTCAGTTTGACGATTATGTTGATTTTTTTTTGTTGATATTTACATGATTTTTACATATATTTTTTCGCTGCAATTGTAGTTGATGTTTTATGATTTTCAGTTGCTATTTTGTTTTTTGTAGTTGATGTTTATGATTTTCAGTTTGACTATTATGTTGATGTTTTAAAACTTTTTATTGATATTTATTTGATTTTTTTTGCAGATGACATTAGGAGGAAGAATAATTGGGAAAATGTCCCTGGAAAAAAATTGGGGAAAGGTCCCTGGGAAAAAAATTATGAAAAGGTCCCTGGGAAAATATTGGGAGTAGGTCCCTGGAGAAGAATAGTGTTAGAATTGCACAAAAGTTCCTGCCTAAAGTTTGGACTGCCTAACAGGAGACCGTCTCTATTATTATGTGTTACTGATTTTATTTTTTTATTATATATAATCAATCATAACTTGTTAAACATTAGGTGTCCTAACAAGTGGCATGGCCATAAGTTATGAATATGTCACTGTATTTTTAACTTATACACTGCATTTGTTAAATTACATACTAAATTTAAATAGTTTAAAATATATTTTTTATATTTTCATATTCAAACACACATTATTACCTGTTTTAACTTATTCAATACAATATTTTTTAAAAATAATTTTAATTTTTAAGGTAAAAACTTGGGGGGTTTGTCCATAAACTTATAGACATGCCACCTTTCTTGAGACTTTCTTGTTATGATATATACTCCCAAGCATGATATATTAAAAATTCTTTGCCTTTTGTGTTGGTGTTTTGGTGATGTCAGTCAAGGATATTGAAGTCAATTTGACTAAGCTAAACCCGTCTAAAAATAGCATATCAATATTGTTATCTATTACTGAGTTTATTTCCTTACTATATATATAATCAAATATAACTTTTCAAAATATATAACTTCTAAAAAATATATTTAAAACCACAAATATCTCATTGTACTATATCTTTATATATTCCCCTAAAGAGAATCCAAAAAAGCACATAATCAGAAATAACAAAAGCTTCGGATTTTGTTATACAATGATGAGGACAAAATCGTGTTTTAGTCTGACAACTGTTAGATGAGGGCATTTTATAATTAGTGGGACTAATAGGGTAATTTGATATTTACTTTAAAATCTAGCGCTATGCATAAAATAGTATAATTTGACCCTAAAAGTTATTTAAAAGATGGTTTTCATGATTGGTATAACCGTTACTCGGTCTAACCATTATTTAAAAGAGGTTTAATACAATATGATGGATGCATATTATCAATGAGACATTGATATCTCATCAATGACCCAACTCATCAATCATGATGATTATACTCCCTCCGTCCTAGAGAAAATGACACACTTTTCAGTCAACTTTCTCAGACCATGTCTGACCATAAATTTCAATTAGTAACAAGACTCTAATATCATCATGTGACATATAGTTAGGCTCCTATGTCAACGTAGTTTCTAAATATCAAATTTTAATGTACCATTAATATCCGTAATTAAAGTTATTGATGGTCAAACATGGTCTGAGAAAGTTGACCAAAAAGTGTGCCATTTTCTCTGGGACGGAGGGAGTAGTATATAAAGCTACAAACTAAAGTCAAACGAGAAAATGAAACTAAAGTTTATAAGGAAATTACCATCTATAACCTTTTCTACATGGAAATATTTCAATGAGGAAACTACCATCCATTCTTATAAGGAAGGGATTTATATTTCCTTATCACCCCTCCTCAAGCTGGAGCTTGAGGAACAAGAATGACCAACTTGCGAATAACATTTTGAAATTGCTAGCTCTTGAGAGTTTTGATAAATAAATCATCACCAATAGAATGGTACTCAACTTCAACAGTAGTTACAACAGTTGTGGTAGCAGAGCAGTATTCAACTTTATTAAGAGCAGTATTCATAAGAGATAAAAATATTTATTAATATAATATGATGGTTGATTTTAATCAATGGTTCATTGATATCTAATCAATGACACGTCTTAATTAATGGTTCATTGATATCTAACCAATGATATATCTCATTCATAATGAAAATAACAATATAAATGCATACAAACTAAAGTCTAACGAGAATAAGAAACTAAAGTCTAACGAGAATAAGAAACTAAAGTTCACAAAGAAAAAGAAACTAGTCTCCAACTTTTCTTAAAAGGAAAAGAGTTTTATTTCCTTAATGATCCTCCTCAAGTTGGAGTATGAGAATAAAAAATGGCCAACTTGTGAAGAGAATTATGAAGTTGCTAATCTCTAAAAGATTTTGTAAAGAAGTCATCCATAGAACGAGATTGAGCTTCATTTGCAGTAGGAGTACCAACAACAGTAGTAGCGACGACGACGACGACAGTAGCGCCAATAAAACGGTATTCAATTTCAGTAGTAGTATTCATAAAATATTTGACCACGGTAAATTGATGAAATCAGAAACATAGTCACAGTGTTAATAATTTAGGAATAGATAAAATAAGTATAGAAGAATCAATGAATTCGCTAATGACCACGGCATTGGCGGGCTATTGCTATGGCGCTAAGTGGGAGATACAGCTAAAAGGTAAGTTGATCTCGGAATAAACTAAGAGGGATATATATAAGCTAAGTGGGTGAAGGCGATGAATTTTATAAATAAATCTAAGAGAGTGGATTTTAATATTGTACCCATTATGTGTAAGGGCCGAGTGATAAGGAAAAATTTAGGCAGAGATGGTTATGAAGTTACCATAATCTATACTCATCCGCCCTAATACCATCCATACCCAAGCCGTCCCGCAGGAGTGACCCAAATTTTGACTTTTCTTGTATCCTTCAATCACCGGCCTCCTATCTTATTCTCCAGGTATATTCATGACCATCTCTGGATCCGACCTTGCATAGTAGCGCCTGACCCGGCGTCTTCTTCAACTACCATCCCAACTTATTCTCGAGCAAAACAGAATCTCACCTGCTCTGTTTGAAGTCCAACGTCACATATGCAATCAGATTGTGCAGACCCATACTGCATCAAAAAGTTCCACCGTCACTCTGTTAGTGAGCACAAAAAGAAGGAATTTTACGGCGAGTGATTTCATTGTGATTAGTATGGATCTCAAGAAATGACCTCCTTGAAGTTGGACCAATATTTTATCAAACATTTTTACACTAGTACAGAATTGGGGTGTCAACAACGTTTAAAGTGGTCGTAGCATGACGATTATGACACATTGTCCCTGGCACCGCCATTATTCAACATACCACAATGCAAGTCAGTGTATAACTGCAATGTTAAAGTGAATGCCACGACGCTATTTCTACTGTGGTTCCTTGTTTTAACTTCGTTCAATTTTACGATTCCACAAGTTCCATCCTTTTAGTATTTAATTTGGCAGGAGAGGTACAAAGCTCAGTAGGCTAATCAATTAGTTCGGTGTGGTTCTACTAGTTGTTGCGATATCTGAAATTAGAGCAGATTCTTTACATTTCATGTCAATCTAGTGTTAGTTACAATTTCGTTTCTACTATCGGAAAGTGTAGTCATTTTCCAAATTTATGAAATAGAAGCCATCTATAGCGACGTTCCTATACCCATATATTTGTCTCGAAACTAAAATCAATTGTATAAAACCACTTACACTACAACCAAAAAGTGAAGCGAAATATCTATAGGAAGCACTAGTGACAAGCACTTATAAAAAATGTTTAGCATTGAACCCAGATTCAAATACGTCATATGGTTATTAAAAATGAACAAAATAAAAATGGTATAGAAGTATATTGTAAGGGGCATTGCAAGAAAGTCATCATTCAACGTATTGTGGAGAATTTTATCATGTTCCCTAAACTTAAGCGGGCTTAGAGCAACAAACTGGTGTTGCATCAACTTGTACATTAGATTATCAAACATACCTAACATACGGGAAAAAAATTCTCAAATTTAGACTTCTCAAAGAGATTGGAATTTTACATTTTCCTACATGAAAATTTACCTCACATTCCATTTCTTTGTCTCATAATCTCATTATGCCCAATGATCATTTGGTTTGGATCTATCTTATATTCTATCATTGCTTTTTCTTTGCAATTGCATCCTATAGAATGAATTCCACCTAGACAAACCCTTCATATTATTAACAACGGACCGAGCAATAATGATGGTCTAGGGTTCCCACAAAAATATAATTTTACAGATAAGTTATAAAAATGAAACGCTACGTCAAATTAGATTAACTACAATAGAACCTCTATTAACATAGGTAGCTCCATTCAATTAACATTTTTCATAAAAAAAATACCCGAAAGAAACGCTTCTTCAGATCCAAAACCTAAAGATATGAGAAATTACTTTTGAAAAGATTTTGAATGGCCTCCCGTCGTGCATTCGCCACCGATTCAATGTACGTTGCTTGTTCTGACATCATAGTTGTGCTCAATATGTAGGTGATGCAGAAGTAGTTAATCAATGAAAATGAACCTCTTGTAATTCTAATATCTGAACCAATCCCAACAGAGTGTAATGATTTGTAGGGACATTATTTTTTTGATTATATATAACATTGTCAGCCACTTTTTCATTAAACTATACTCTCGATGGATGAAATCATATCATCTAGGATTGGACATAAAATCTCATCAAATTTCTAGTCCGACGCTTGTTCTGAGACGGGGGCTGGCAACGTGATTATATTGATTTTATTTTGAAAATATATTAGGAAATTCAAGTTACGATATCGGAAATATGTTGGAGCTCTGAACTTCAAATTTTCCCAAACCTTTAAGATAAAATCTGTGCTCAATCAATAATTAATTCATAAAAAAGGAATTCGTTAGTCCTTCCAAATTGGAAGATTCTTCGGACATGACCAAACGCGTTAGAATACTATTCTTCCTATCTAGAAACCATCATTGAAATCTCTCACACATAAAAATATCATCGTTTTTGCATCCAAATTCAATTGCACAAGGATAAATATAATCAGATACAAAATGGCATAAAAAATTTGTATCCAAAATGCTTACACTATTACAACATTGCAAAGAGATTGCAACTTGTCAAGATTCAAATAATCACACAGTGGAATAAATTCTATTTAGCATTGGCTGGAATCTCAATCAGTTTACTCATATTCGTTATCCCAATATAATATTCTTATTTTATGATTTGTTGTACAAAATATTGGACGACACAGACCGTGAAGTATGAACCAGCACATACCATGCCATATTCCACGTTCTGTGTCTGAAGAAGTCCAACCGCCCCTCTACCCAATCTGATCCGTTCCACCTAGTACAGACCTTAAGAACTCACTCCCATAAATTTTCCTCCTTTCCTCTCCCTATCTTTTGCATGTTCGAGCCCTTTTTACACTCAAAGTTCCCAATATTTTTTTAAAAAACTACACATATATAGTACCATTAAATTCCTATACATCCTACAATCAAAATATGATCAAACTTCAACCCTAAGACATATAAATTTAGAAAAATTTGACGGAAACCCCAAAATATCCTTCTAGTTTTCTTCAAAAACTTAAAATTTCTGCCAATTATCAAGCAATTAGACGTACCAGTGCATTATTCTTTCATCTAGGGGTATTTTCAAGGATTCCCCACAAATCGATAATTGGACGTACCAGTGCATTATTCTCTCGTCCGATTCCTTAAGGTAATTTAGCCAAATTTAAACTTAAATTTGAAAATTCTTAGGATGTTAGATTTGGAGTTTAGCAATTTTATTGCGGATATCGTTTGGATTGGAATCATTTGATGCTGCTTGTTAGTAGTAGATTTTTGGGCTTTATTAGATTGCATGGATTGTGAGTTGATTTGGTTGGGTGGTGTTCATTGTGATGGTTGTATTTCCATGTTGTTGTTGTTATTGTGGTTTGGATTGTCTATATAGGACCCGGGAGGAGTGTTTTGAATCCTTCCACCTCTATCTCTCCTTACATGAGATTGCGAAACCTCGGGGAGGCGAACATAGAGAGGACTTGGGGCTGGTGATTTTGGAGAACATAGAGAACCAACAGATCATGGTGATTTTAGAGATAAAGTTTTCCGACAAGGAAACTTCAGAGGACTTGGGACTGTACATGCCAGTGAGATATCTGATGGAGATGGTGGGGATGTGACCTGCACCTCACGGGGTCGTTATCCTAGGAGAAAATAACCTGCGGGATGCTAAGTAAGGTCAAAGATAGAAATTCATAGATGCTTCTCCCGTACTCATTGCTAACTACGATAAAGTAGCTGGAGGCAAATCTGGGTCGTCTATAGAGATACTAGTATTTAAAGTTAGCCGGACGCAACCTACAATCGGACGTCACCCTAATTATGTGTCCGGAATAGATGGTACTAAACAGATAATGAGGGATTTTATGAACTAACAACTAAGAGCATATCAGTAAAGGAAAGTAAGATATCAATGAACTTGTCTTGGGGTATTTGCGTAACACGACCGTCATATGAATTTGATCCTAGATTTTATCATATATGGACATATAAACCTAATCTCATGCTTATGTCACATAGTGTGGAAATGACAGGGAATTCCCAATGTCTGTTACACAAAGTTTTGCTTCCATTAAAACTATCTCACCACCTCCATAACTAGGGATGCACTACAATCCTTTTGACTTTGCATTTCATCCTCGTAACCCCACTTCTGATGCTAACAAGCCTCTTCGAGGGATCTACCCCTCACCGGCCACACTGTTAGATACAGGAGTGAGTTTAATACATCCTGGGTTCTCCACTATTGACACCAACCCTTGGCATAGAAAGGAAAATGTATTGGTGCCTTGTGACGACTCTAGAATTGATACAACCCTAGTGGACAAACATGAGAAGAAAATGAAATATGAAACGATCAGAGAAGCGAAGTACAAGGTAAAGATGGCAAGAAATTATAATGACAATGTCAAGAAAACACAGTTTCAAAGTGGCAATCTTGTACTACGAAACAATAAGGCAAGTCTGGTAGAAGAGAGAGGAAAGCTATGCCCAAAATGGGAAGGCCTATACAGGGTAACAAAGGAACATAGATCAATCCAATTGCTACAAGTTAGAAAGATTTTATGGTAGTAGTATCCTGAAAACTTGGCATGTTATCAACTTAACAAAGCTCTATGTTTAGGACCTTAGTGAGCAATAAGAGAGACTCAGTTGTACAGAAGTCATGATATAATCATTGCCAGCCTTTTCATTGTTAGCATTATCGTTTGGCTTTTTGGGGCGAATTCTTTACTATTGTTCATTTACATTTTATGAGAAGTGCATGGAAATTTCAGTGAAACGAACAAAATATCATGTATCATAATCGCGAACAGATAAAGTTGTGTAGTAGTAACAAAAAAAATCAGAAGAGCAACAAACGCAAGCAATAGACCATGTAGCTTCACAGCCTCAACTCCGCAAGCTATAGATCTTACAAAAAGGAAAATATGCCTACAAAAATAGCGACAACAACAGGCAATAGATCTTGAAGCTTTGCACAATACAAATGTACAATTTTGCAAGCCATAGATCTTACAAAAAGGCAAATATGCCTACAAAAATAGAGAAAAAAATTAAGCAATAGATCTTGCAGCTTCGTACAATACAAATGTACAATTTTGTAAGCTATAGATCTTGCAAAAGGCAGATGTTCCTACAAAAAAGCAAAAAAAGCAAGCAATAGATCTTGCTTCAAATATTACAAGATTACAATATCAATATAGCCATCTATAGATCTTGCACAAAGGCTTAACTGCCTGAAAAATTAGAGCGATAAAATCAAGAAATAGATCTTGCAGCTTTGCACAATAAAGGTTTATAACCTCAACTTCGCAAGATGTAGATCTTGAAAACTGATTAAAAAAGTGCAATTACAAACGCATTATAAAATAAAACATTTTATAAGAAGAAACACATCAAATATTTTAAAAAATACAAAGATAGTACTTAGAACATTTGGAGAGCCAAATTGTTACAAAGACAAGAAGATTATCCATGTCTTATATGCTAGATGGCCCAACAGAAGAAGAACCAACATTGCGATATGATTGCTCAACTTAATGTTCCTCAGACACAATATGATTGTACCGCCATTTCATGTACAAGTAAGCAGGATGGCGTGTTCGAATGCTTCATTCCATAAAATCAAGATACTTCGCATAATACTCCCTAAAACCAGTTATAGGACCAAATTCCTCACGGTCGAGTTGCATACTCATAACGTCTACAGTTTTTTGATAACTCTTGTCTGAGTCCTCCAGGTTGCGTATTTCATCCTCTAGTTGACGAATATATGACTTAACAGATTCAAATAGATTAATTCTCTGCCCACCCATATTCATGGTTTGATCCCCATGGCTAGTGAACAATGAGAGGATGATGAAAGGGCATGAAGTTTATCTTTGTACTCAACACAAGCTTGTTCAAGATGATAGACGCATGAGTCAAGACGATCACACTCAGCACAAAGGATTTCATTTTGACCATTCAAGTGAGTATTCATATTGAAGTGTTCATCAAACTTATTCTGCCAACCTGCAAAAGAAGCAGAAAGATGATCACACCATACTGTTTCTTCTTAAGTTGTTCGAACAATTGATCAATGCGAGAGCATTGCTTATCCGTGATCAAGGTCTTCAAATGCGCTTCACTTGCTTTGTTCACAACAATTTTTTTTGCTTCTTCCTGCTGACTAATCAGTTTTACTAAATTTAACTCCTGCCGCTGAATAAGGTTGTTCTGCTCGGCGTAGAATCCTATTAACTTGAGAATGTAGTTTTGTGATTCTTCATATTTTTCTTCCATCCAAGCTCCAAATTGTTGATGCTGAGTAGCATATACTTGAGTTGAATACCTAATACCTTGCGATAATGCCCATTTTTTAAACTCGACTAGGAAGTTTGAGCAAACGCAAGTACACACCAACTAACTCAAGATCAACTAAGTTATGAATAATTTTCTTGTCCAGGGATTCAATGCTGTAACCTTCGGGTACAAACTGACTACAAGGGCTCGCTGTAGGAGAAGATAAAAATGATGAAAAGGCAGAGATGTTACATCAAAGACATAACAGAATAGTTTCCAAAGCAGAATAACTAGCGCTAGAAAAAAGATCATCAGAGAGAAGCTCATGATATCCCTTGGATAAAGACTCGGTAGCTTCAACCAGCTGAATAGGGTAAAAATAATTGGAGGATACAAACTGGGGATGATGCTGAAAATGAACACTTCTATTGATTCAAGAAGTTTTTAAAGCTTATGGTCGACCAAAATGTCAAAACCCTGCATACAAATAAATACGGAGATAAATTACTAAATTAGAATTGATATACCGAATTAAGATCCAAAAGAGTACATTTAGTGCAGACATATATCAAAGTACCATTAGATTTCAAAAATAAAAATGGTCCGAAAGTTATCCATAACACTAAGATCAACTAAAATTAGAAGGAGCAGAAGGTGTAGGCTGAAAAATGAGAGCAGACTCCTTCCTATTTGCGTCCTAAGCATAAGTCTCCACGGTAGCCTCCACCTTCAAATTAGAAGATGACTTAGGATTAGGAGAAAAAAATGAAAGACTGGCAAGATAATCAACTTGGTAACTTTGCAGCTCAGAAATAGAGGGCAATGCCGAATCACCAGCGAGATGTGTTAGCAGAGCATAAGGATGTCCACCATCAGAAATCCTATGAACGAACCCATTATTAAGCGTAGTCTTCAAATACTTCAGTATCGCCTCAATTTTTAGCCAGTTGAGGCAATTTCTTCACCTTCAAAGTGGAATTCAGCTTTCGCAGTTCCACTAACGCTTTGAAATAACCAACGTTAGAAGTGGAGCTAGAGACCTCTTCAAATAAATTGAAGAAGGATTCTGTATTGAAAAGCTGGTTAGAGAGAACTTGGGGATAGTTGGGTGAAGCAACACAAATTGTTTGTATCACCTCCAACTCAGAACAAAGCCTGTTGGCTTCTTCTTCAGAAGCTTGCGCACGCTTCTCATTAGCTCAAGGGAGACCTTCATAGCCTCGCACTCCTTCTTCATAGCCTTGTACTTTTCCAAC
Source organism: Rubia tinctorum (assembly GCA_032355605.1). Classification (NCBI taxonomy): domain Eukaryota; kingdom Viridiplantae; phylum Streptophyta; class Magnoliopsida; order Gentianales; family Rubiaceae; genus Rubia; species Rubia tinctorum. The sequence continues at coordinate 13,824 of JAULKM010067869.1, read as the reverse complement.
AGCGAACTGTCTTCCTTGGAGAATTTAGCAATTGCTCAATTACATGCTAAATACTCTCACCAACATTATAACATTTCCAAAAATGTATAGATAAATTTGATATTTAGATATCGAAATAAGGGAATCAAAACAAATATCCTTTTAAAGCTTCTAGCGAACATACCACGACCATCGCTTCGTGGAAAAATGAGTTTGGAGAGTGAAATAGGAATAGTTCCTTCAATTTGCAAGATGTTTCTTCGCGGTGGATGCTTAAAATGGGACTGGCCAGTGGGCCATTTCTTCTCAAGAGACCCTAAGGCAGTTGACGAATCACCAGAATCGCTCATTTCTCCTCTTTCTTCTAGAAGCAGCAGCATGATCAACAACTACCTCTCACTCTTGAGGGCCTATGCCCCTAGTAGACACTAATTAAGAATTTGTCTTGGTAATTTTCTCATGAGAAACATCATTACCGATGGCATAGTTTGGCTGGACATGCGCAACCTCCTTTTCTTCGTTCTCATCATTGAAAATAAATGATCTGTCAATGGTACGCCCAGCTAGAACAATATCTTCAATACAATATATACCACAAGTTAGATGAATATACGAAAATAATGAAACATCATCATGAATAAAGGATAAAAGTAAGCAAGACATGGAATAACATGAAGACAACAACAAACAAGCACCTTCACTCTCAGAATCTCCATGGTGAAAGCATATCGAGTGTTTGCTTAGTCTTAATACAACCTCGGAGTTAGAAGTAAGATGAACCCTTGCCTTAGGAAGTTTGGATTTGGGAACATTATTATTCCAAACGGGAAGGGTCCATTCACAGTCATTACCCAGTTTTACATAGAAATATTTTTGGCGCCACACACCAAAATTATTAGAAAATCCACTGACAAGCTCAACAAAAGGAATTGCGAGATAAAGGTGAATTCATTAGTTGAATTTTTCACCTTGCGAAGTTGATATAGACTACGGAATAATTCAACTGAAAAAGGGACTCGAGCTTGCTCACACACATGGTAGAAAATCACAATGATAGAGATACCCTTAGGATGAAACTGAGATAATGTGACCCGATAGTATGAAAGTAAATCGATGATGTGCTGAGATAAATGAAAAGTGAGTTCAAATTTAAGATAATCTAAATAAAAAGAGATGTAGCTAATAGGAGGAGTGCAAACACTCTCAGAATTATCATGGGCCTTAAGCTTATACGAAGTCAAAAAAGGAAAAGTATTCTTTAAATTTTCCAAGTGATAATTGGAAAGAATGCTACTAACGGCAGAAGAACCGGTGACATGGTCAGAATCCTCCCCGGAGTTGACATCATTAACCTGGACATCCCTTACTGAAGGTTAACAACATTAGAGGAAGACATTTGGAAAGAAGATAATTCCTCGGATTCAGACAAAAACCCTATCGATTATGATTATAGAACCTAGGGGGTATACTCCGGTAAAAGCTGAAAACAAGAACACAGAATAAACACCAGAGAAGATAGTCGAAGAAATTCTGAACCAAAATCGATAATTATTTTTATAATAGTAGGAACACAACACAAATTCACAGTTATAAGAGTCATCTTAGAAAGGGAAACAAGATTAAGAACAGATGAACTTACGAGATTGGCGGAGCACGATGATGGACTGGAATAATAAAAAAAAGAGGAAGAAGATGAAAATTCATATGCGTGGAGGACCAATAAATTACGAATTTCAATTCAAGACACCGAAAAGCCAAGAAGAGTCAGAAAAGAAATATGAGTGCTTGGAAAAAAGTAAGTTACCTTTTTTGGAATATGAGAAGGTGGCAATATATAAGTAGGTGTAATACACTGAATAACGACTGAGTTAAGTCACCAAAATAGAAGCAATTATAACAGAGGAAGAGATAAAGGAAGGAGAGGAAATCTTGGAATGGTACAACGAATAAAAATGAGGAAATCAAGGCCCAGAGATTGCAACAACTATAAGTCTACCAGAATCCTTATACTTTTGAAATTCACATTCAAATTTCAAAAAGTTAGACAACTCAAAAACTTTGCATGTACAACCAAGAAGCATACAACGCTAAGAAAAAATAGTTGATGTAGCTGTGAGAACGAACATGCTATTGTTGTTTAAAGAATGAACATAATAACAGTTCACACACATCCTACAAGCACGGTCATCGCTTCGTGTTATATTGACTTCATGGCTGGGTGTGGGGGGGGGGGGGTTATGGTGTATACGTAGCCCATGAGCTAGAAGTTGTTGGCCTTTAGGCCCAGCTCAATGTTCAATCATGAATAAACAAAGATAGAGTACACAATGTTCAGCCCAATGTTCATGTCAACCACGAACCAATAAAGGCGGAGCCATGTCTAAGAGGGCTCAGCCATGAACAGAGAAAGATGGAATCAAGACAGACACTTAGCCACAAACCAAAATTGTAGTAACCGCGATGCAACCCACGATCTTAAACCTACGAATACGGAGCCACTAGTACAATCTGCAATAAATACAAGGAGAGCAACACTGGCTCAGGTAAGTGAAACTACACTGAAAAATACCAATTCTCTGAAGGAAAGTACTGACTAGATCGTAGAAGCCTTCTTCCCAGCACCACTTCCTGGACATTTTTTTCTGGCTTCATAGTTATAAGCGGTGAATATCAGTCATTTAGCCTAGCCGGGAGTACCATTTCAAAAACCGATAGAGTTAACACTTTTTTAGCTATCCTACATTCTAATGTTCTATAACGTGTTTTTCCTATTCCTACCTCATCAGATCCATCATCGTCATCACAACCACGTATTTGTTTCGCGGGATGGCTACTTTGTTATTTTAGGGTAGCATCGTCACGAGTCCTTTTCTTAGACATTATGTAACCTACATCCAAAATTTCTTCACTCAATCGTGATGCTAAATAACTTCATAAAAGAAAGTTTAAGAAGAAAATACTACTTTTAATATTGACTTCAAACATTTACTAATTTTTTAACTTGGTGATAAACTGTCATTAGGTCTCCACTACCCGAGATACGACCGAACTCACAATCATTATGTTATCAATAAATAAATAAAATATTAAACATTGAATATAATCCATACCCCTAAAAATTATCAAAAGCTCAAGAATCTATTGTTGAGCAACAAATTATCTAAGGTTTTAAAACACTAACCTTCACATCAAACAAGTGGGATCTTGAATTTCATAAAACCTTGCTAACCATCAAGTTCAATAGCACTTGTGCTGATCATCCTCTTAAAAAAAGTTAAAATGAATTGAGAATAAACCAAATATAGATGAGGAATGTAGGTGTTGGAGGTTTGAAAACTTACCTTTAATCATCACTTTAAAAAATCATGGATTAGAGATGAGAAGAAATGAAGAAAAGGGTTGGAAGTGTTTTTTTTTAGGAAAAAATGGTGAAATACACAGGCTTTCTTAGAGTGTTTAATACCCTTTGAAAACCCGCCTTTAATGTTCTATTTTTTTCCTGTAAGAATTTTTTCCCAAACTCGTAAGAGGATTGGCTCTTTAGAAAAATACACAGAAGCAGATTCCGAACTCGAAACCTGTTTTATTATATAAAAAGGACCAAAATTATGCACACATATCTTCATTTGCCAATAACCAAAATTGAACACCCCTCTCAAACCCTAACTTTTAAAATTCAATCCCCAATTTTCCATTCCGATCATAATGTTGATGCCAAGACACACAAAGAAGGCACCGAAGCAGCAAGCAACCAAAGCCATGAACCCATACCGAGACCGCATCATCTGAACGATATTTCAACCCAAAAGTGGAGGAAAGGTATATTGAGTTCACTAAGCGCAAGGTTATCAATTCGAAAGTAAATCGTGCATCATCAATTGAAAATTTGAGCCTAGGATATTTGTTGAAGTGTTTTAAAGATCAACGTCTCCAGAATGTGTTGTGTTTGGAAGAAAACGTTTATGTAGATGAAGTTATTGATTTTTTAGGATAATTTGGGAAAAATCATGAACAAGCATGATAGTACTATGGTGAACGGAAAAATAATCAAGGTTACTAAGTACACAATATGCACATACCTGTCCCCCGAGGCATTGAACCTCGAAGATGGCCATGTCCCCGTAGAAATCTATCATTAACAAAGTTTGCCATCCATCACTGAATTCACCCCAATAGACCCATAGCCATGGCTAGGAAATTATTCCATAGAACTGGAAGCAATGCGAACCCGGCGGAAAGCTAAGACATAGGTGTTTTGGTGGTAGAGGAGAGGCTCATTTATGAGTGGGGTTGTCTGAATGTTCTGCCCACAGGTGGACACACGTGTGAGCCCACCATTGGTTATCACATTCTTTCCTACTATTTGATAAACCCCAGTTATACCATCTTGACGAGTATTATCAAGGCCGCAAATGCCAAAACAAAAAAAGGATCTCCCTTACGGTGGCTTCATCACGGGGATGTTGAAGAAGGCCGGTGTCCAACCCAAAGATCACTCACTCCACTTAGAGTTTTATGATTTGCGTTGTTTCAGCATAAGCAACTGCAGCTTGGCCCTGGTTATAAATGGGAGTAAAGGGTTATTCCAGGATAGACAGTAAAAATGACAAAAGGGCTAGGGAGGCGGAACTTGATAGAGCGGAGGGGTCAAGATCTATTAAGTATTTAACATTCTTCAATACTTTATAGAAATTTTTATACAATTCTTGTTCTTATTGTTAGTTGTGTATGTTGAATTTATTTTTGGTGAGTAGGTTCCCAAAGAAATTGGAATACTACCATAAGGAGATGCTTGAACCGTATTCATGGCGATGTTAAAGAGACCTCAAAAATGTTGACCAGAGCTGATGCCCAGCAACAACGATTCTTGGAAGCTCAGGGACTCCACCATGAACTAAGAGAGGATACAGATCTCCAAAATTTGATCCAGTGATGACGGACAGTGATGTGGAGGCCAAGCCTAGGGCGGGTGATGATGGAAACCAAGAGAAGGAGCATGACTTCGAGATTGGGCACATGTTTGGCAATGTCTAGGCAATCAATCATCTGCTAATAGTTTGTTAATGAAATATTTTGGAATTACTAGTGCTAGAGAATTATGATAACTTATTGGTATAATTATTTTATTTTGTTACAATTTGGATGATGAGATATTTTCTTAATTATGGCCAATAAGTTGGCATTTTAATTAAATTAGCCAAAATTTTGTATTTCTCAAATTATGTTTAGGTTTTCAATGCTCAAGTAGAAAATTAAAATAATTTAATGTTTAATACAAGCCACTCTATAAAACCCTAATGATTGTAAATTTTAGCATTGAAGCTGATCAATTTTCCAGCTCAAAACTGAGTCGGTAATATTAAAAAAAACCATGGATCAGTATCCGAGCCCGTAACTGATTTGGTCCTTTAAAAGCAAATGGGACAAATTGTCTTACGAACTCGGAAGGAGCATTTCCGAGCCCGGGGGCCAAATCTGGTCCGTCTTGGGTAAAAAAAAGCAAACATTTTTAAGAAACATTTTATTTACGAATTCAAAATATCTTTGGCCCCATAACCGTAGGAGCCAAATTACATGTTACGAACTCAGAATCAATAATTCAGATCTTCACATAGAAATGGCTAAACTAGTTCCGGACTCAGAACTCATCGATGCATATAAAATAAAAACCTATAGACCACAAAGTGAGATATTTTGACTTTGGGAAAGATATCGGCTCCAAAAATACATTAAGCAACCAAAAATTTAGGAGATTAACAATGGCTAGAGGTGACTCAAGTCGCATTCTTTGTTCTCGATCCACCGGCAACAATCCCGGGTATGATACCGTGAAATTTGTGTCATTTCCTGCACAATCTAGGTAGAATATATTACATGATAATGGAGTGTTACTTGATTGCTACATTCTTGATTTCAATGAGCACTTGAGAATTGGATTAGACAATCCATTAGAAAATTTTAAGGACCAACAAATGGAAACTTTGTTTTCGTGCAATGATTCTTCGTATTTTGATTTCTGCTGTCAATTCTATAGAAATTTAAGAGAGGTTAATGGTGCTTACACAACTAAGGTAAGGGGGATTGAGATTCCAATTAATGAATGGATTTTAAATGTTGTCCTAGATTACCCTTATAGGAACCCCGAAAGCGTATATCTGGAAGACACCGATGGTCCTTTGAATGATAGTTAATTTAGGAAAAATTGCCATTACTAGTTGATTACCCATAGATTGACCCTATACAATGTAGTGTTAGGTACTTCAACCATGATACAAGTGATTTGGGTAAGCCGAATACAAAAACCTCAAACTTCAAACAATACATCAACCCATTGTCTATGAAATGATTACAAGATGCTTCGTTCCCATATCCGAACATATCACCGAGCCCACCTATAGCGCCTTGATATTGATTTATTTGATAATGGGGGATAGGAAAATAAACCCAGTGGCGGAAATATTTAGGCACATGATTTATGTTGGCACATTGACTAGGGTTGTGAAGAGCCTCCCTTATGGAAATTTGATCACCAAAATAATGAAGAAGATCGAGGGGTTGGAAATCACGGGTGAGCAAAAAATGTCAAAGTATTTCGACAAGACCTACTTCAAAAATAAGAGGTGGGTGTTCATCGATCATAAATGGTGTCACCTGACGCAAGGAGATGGGGAGCCGAGAAAGAGGCCTAGAATTGATGGAGGTAAGGGAACTCTTCTTTTTCATTGCATTTTTTCAAGTTATTAATATATTATTGTACATATTTACGTCTATGTGTTTAATATTTGTAGATTCAGAGAAAGCCTACTTCAGGGTGTTCGAGATTGCTATAAGTGGGTCCATAAGGAGTTTGCCGCAATGAAGGCAAAGAGCGTACGAATTTCATCTCAATTCTACCGACCGTCTTCATCTTGACCGGTCCACGTCGACGGGTGATCTTTAAGATTACTTGGAGTTGCACATACCATAGAGACGATATTTTTCATGTGAAATTTACTCTTTTGAACAATTGATGGTTGTTGGATTGTTGTTTTCTTTACACATTAGTTTTGAACATTAACTGTGTTGACATATTGTTTTCAAGTTTTTATGGGTTGTAATAGGATGTGATATTTTCTATGAATACTATTCTAATTGATCAATCTTTGGATTATGAGTTCATCTTGATCACCAAAATAGAAGTAAAATTATAATTGATCCTTGGTCAAGTAAATTTAATGCACCTAATGATCAAAACAAACAAAATTACAAACTATTTTTTTACTTCTTCTGTTTTCTATTCTTGGTAATATTTTTGGTCCTTCTCCTTTTATGACTTTCCTTACCATGGAAGTCCACTCAAATTCTTTCATCATGATCATTGCGGCCGACAGAACAAATTAAGCTATGACCGACCTCCTCAACCAGGATAGCATCATCTAGCCCAACACCCGTTGTATTGTAACCAAATCCGACAATTTCTTCAAATTCTTCAATGAAAGCGCATTTTCCTTCCACAACAATCTTCCAACGAGGATAGAAAGGAGCATGTACATAAAAAACCTGGTGTGCTTGACAAGCCAATAAGAAAGTTTATTCCCGCCAACCAATACGACTCATGTCGACAAGGGTGAAACAAAAATCCTCTGTCTGCTATCCACTGTTGAAATCAACCCACTGACATTTAAAACCGTGACTCGCATAGTGACATAATCAAGCTCCCAAATATCTAAATTTTTTCCAAAGTAACACTGATGAGCGTACATGGGATTATTACCACTTCTATTATCGATATGAAAAGATTTAGAGATGAGAGACACTTCACTATTCGGAGACACGCCCTTATCATACACTGATTTTGTAGCGAAGGTTAAACCACTAATGCCATACCCTTCATAAGAAAGTATTGTTTTAAGTGGTCTACGAGCCAACCATTTAACTTTCATTGGACGATAATTCACAACCACGTGATCAAGCAACCATAACTAAAAAGTCCTACTGTGTAATTGTAGGACCCAAGCTTTATTAAAATTAGGGTTGTCGACTCTAATGGCATCCATGTGAATCTCTATATATGGGACACCGTCTTCATAATTGTGAAGAACATAAAGATGGGCAGTACCTAAATCTTCCGAGCAAGGACTGAAAAGTTTCCTCTGTCTAACCCCATGACCTTCCAACCTTCCCTCAAGTCTATGTGTTGGAACCCCAACCGAATCGACCTCATTCATGTAATCAGTACAATACTCGATAACCTCCTTTGCAACATGCCGTTGTACAATACTTGCCTCCATCCGGTACCGATTCTTCACAAAATTCTTGAATATTTTCATGTACATCTCGAACAAGTACATCAACCTCAGAAACACATGACCACAAAGCCTTATCTCCCGCACAAGATGGACACTAGTGGACCATAATGTCGAAGAATGGGGGGGATAAATTTCCATCTGGCACAAAACTTCAATCATCATTAACTAAAAATGGTCCAACTTTGACATGCTAATGTTTTTGCTACAAATGGACTTGAAAAAAAACATAGCTTCGTAATGCACAATATTACATGGGATGAAAATGATGATTGAATTGTAATTACATTCAATTCCAGCATTAGATTGTGAAAATCATGAGACTTCAACCCAACAAACCTTAACTCCTCGACTAACACACAAGTACTGATGTTGGAAGAATACGAGGCCAAGACCATAACACTACTAAAAGTCTCACTACATGATTTCTTCTCTGATTGAGACATAATTTCCCATCTCAACAAAATCTAACCAAGCTTAAATCCTATCCTTTGTTTACTCAGTGGAATTCAACAACGTTCCACCAAAGAATCACATACATTTTTCTCAATGTGCATGGGTTCGAGACAGTGTCTAACATACAAATGCTCATCCCAAGGCAATCAAAATAAAATAGAGAATTTCTTCCTACTCCCATACATGCACACTTTAAGTTTCTTCTTCCCAAAGTGATTCAAAAAATTCCTCACAGTTTCAAATATCTGAGTGACTATTTGTGCAACTGGTGCTTCTCTAGCCTCTACTTCCCCATTGAACCATTTTTTTCACCAATCACCATGGATAGTCCTCCGGAAGAAACCTACGATGACCTTGGTATACAATTTTCCAACCATGATTCAATTAGTGGTAATCAGTCTCCTTCCCACACACTGAACAAGCAAAGTGACCTTTAACTAAGTAACCGGACAAATTATCGTATGCAGGAAAATCATTAATGGTGCAAAATAACATCACTTTCAATGTAAAGTAATCTTCAACACTTCCATCATATGTCCAAACATCCTCATTGAATAGCGTCAACAAATCCTCGACAAGAGAAGAAAGATATACATCTATTTCGTTACCCAGTTACTTCGAACCGGAAATCATCACAGATAACAACGCATACTTGTGTTTCATTGTCAACCATGATGGAATATTATTGATAACAAGCCAAGAGCTATGTGTACTACTCATATTACCAAATGGATTCATTTCATCGGTCCATAGGCCGAACCTCAAATGCCAGGGTTCTTTGCCAAACTCAAGGTAAGGTGCATCGATTTTTTACACTGCTCACCATTTGACGTATGCCTAATTACACCATCAGCCTGTCAATCCCTCTCCATGTGCCAACGCAAAAATTTTTGCATCTTCATTACATGCATATAACTTCTGTAACCGGGGAACGATTGGGAGGTACCACATCACTTTTGCTAGGGTTTTTTCTTTGTTTTAGTTACTACTTTTGCACCCACCAGAATTGCACCCCTCTTCAATTTGTAGCGAGACTCACCACATACTCGGCATGTTTCTCTATTTTCATATTTTTTCCCCAGTACAACATACAATTATTCTGGAAAGCATGTATTTTTTAAAAATTCCAATCCCATCGGGCAGAGAATTTTTTTCGGCGCATACAACCTATCTGACATTATGTTACTTTCGGGGAGCAATTCCCTAAGCAATTCTAGTGTTTTGGTCATCGACTTATCGGTCCACCCAAATTTGGATTTCAAATTTATTATTCTCCAGGTCACACTAAGTACTGAATGTTTGGAACCATTGTACAATGGCGTCTCTTTATCGTCAAGTAAAACTTGTAAGACCTCGGGTTTACCTTTGAACTTTTCTGCAATATCCTCCACCATTTCGTCAAATTCTGCATTCCCATCTAATTCATCTTACACATTCGTTTTACTCAAATCATTGGTCCCAGCCGTTTCTCGATCTTCCCCATGCCCCAACTAGTGTAGCTAGTTTGAAACCCCATCATTATGAGATGTCTCTGCAGTTTCTTCCTCCCTAAATACACATCATTTCTACAATCTTTACACGGGCATCGGGCTCGCACAACACCATTTTTAGAAGCATGTTCAAACTCTAAAATAAAAAAATGTTTCAATCAATGGCATATAATCTTGTGATTTTCTAAGATCATTACCAATGAGGTCATTCCGATCCATTATCCTACAAGTCAATTACAATGCAACCCATTAGCATGATCACAACATTAATCATAACTCACTCCTAATTAACATAACTACAAACCATAATTCAAGATTTGTATATGTAAAACCCTAATTTCAACATAATTTCAAACAATAAATTTATATACAACTTACTTTCTTCAATGGAAAATGATGCTCTTTAATGTATTAACTTTAGTTGTTCATCAATGGATTATGAAAAGTAGCAAAACCCTTCAATATTTTTTTAGAATTCAAAGAAATGGATGCATTATTATTTTTTCTTTATATAAACAGTGGGTTCCGAGCTCGGAACCGATTTCCAAAACTTATATATCCACCGCAACTTTGTTCCAAGTTCGTAAACGAGTCCCCAATCAACCTTCCGAGATCGGAAAGTCTTTGGTCTTTTAAGAAATGCAGGAGGGAGCCTCTTACAAGTTTGTAAATCAAATCGAGCCCCGTTCTATACTTGGAACCAATGTAAATCAAAGGCATTCTATCACAACCGCCTTTAATTAGCCCCAATTAAAGCCGGTTATTTGGAAACCATCTTAATAGGCAAAATGACCGCCTTTAAAATGTATGTGCTGGTCCAAAACAGAGGTTCCAAGTTCGGAATCCCTTCACCAAGGTGGTTCCAAATTCTTTTAGCCATAACCGCCTTCAATCGGCGCCTTTAATATGCTGGCCTCTGCTAGTGTAATTATCCCTCTCATTTAGCCCAATCACAAGATAATCCGCTTTCTAAGGGTTTTTCTCAATTGATTGTGTCGAAAGTCATTCTCATAACATAACATACCTCATTTGTTGTAGTATATTTGAAAAGGATGAAATATTTCAACAAAGTACAAGAGAACACAGAAACAGGAGATTTGGATTTCACTAAGAATTTGGAGCTAGAACATCCCTCGTAGATTACAATTTCAAATGTACAATTGTCGTATTACCTATATATGTCTTGAAAATAAAAATACTCTTTTTTCTTTAGTTCATGTTAAGTTACAAAATTAGACCAACAACGGGCTATAAAGGCCACGGTTATCACTCGACAACCAGAGAACTCTTTTAGACCTAAGCCACTCCCCATCTTTCCTAATAGCCATATGAGCCCGAGATATAGCTCATTGTTTCTCTTTGTGAAATGTGATGGAAAATTAAAATAAGGCTTACGTATGAACACGACAATATAAAAATACAAATGCAATGACACAAATGCTAATAAAAAATGAAATTCTATCAATTAGTATTTTTAATTGAGAGATTACAAATTAAAGGATGAACACTAACCTTGTGAACTCGAAAAAATGAAAAGAATGTTTCAATTGTACAATACTTAAGCAGGGAGTTAAGTGACAAATTTTGAGGTCCAACTCACTATATAATGGTTAATAGCAGTTGAAGGATTTCAATGCTGGTTAACCAATTTGATTTTCAAGAATATAAAATTCAAGTTTTGAATGTGGAAGTTGAACTTGTCAAATTTCAACGCCTCGAAATTGGTGTTTTTGAATTAAAAATTCCAAATAAACTACTGATGTGGTAATCCAACCAAATAGAGTCTTTGTCGTTCATCGTTAAGTATCTCCTCCTACAAAACAAATCCCGGAAGTGACTCCAGGGAAAATACTTATCGATTAAATTAGTTTTTTTCTTAGAAAATTAGAATTTCTCAGTTTAGTCTCACTCACCTTCTTCGGTGCTAATCTCCCTGTATTTATAGATGTCTGCAATTGTGGTTCCGTATTGCCAGCGTCTGAGATCGTGGGTTGCATCATACTTCCTACAATCTCGGTTCGTGGTTAAATCTCCAAACGTGGTTCCGCTTTTATCGGTTCGTGGCTGAGTCTCAGACAAGGCTCCACCTTTCTTTGTTCGTTGGTAATGTGATCATTGGGCATCACGATTGAGTATTGGGCTAGACCTCAAGGCCAGCAACGTCCAGATTATGGGCTAGGTATACACCATATACCCCCCAGCCATGAAGACTAGTAAATACGAAGCGATAACTTTTTATTTGTGTAGTATATTTGCGAACTCTTTTTTCGTGAACCTCTGAAGCTATAACAGCATGTTCACCTTTAATATGACTAATATTGTCTTTGCGAAGTGTTAATTTCTTCTAGACTAATAGTGCGATGCTATTTGCGTTTTCGCTTTTGAAGTTTCAATTTCAAATTAAAATTTTCTCCTTATCAACTATACTTGTAACTAACTTAGGCGTTTGAGCATTTGCATCATTGAACCGAGATTTCATCCTCCTTATTCGCTGTACTGTTCCAAAATTCTTTCTCATGCTGTTGTGTCTTCCCCTTTATAAATGCTTCAATTTTGGTGATTTAATTCTTTTAGTATTCAGTGCATTGTGTGTACCTATATCCCGTCGGCTTCTCGTATTCCTAAAAAGGTGAGCTGTTTTTTTATAGACATTAATCATTATTTTCCTTGTCTGATTTGACTTCTCTTACCTTTTTAGTTTCGTAAATTAAATTTCCTAACTTATTTGTATTCCTCATCGTCTTCTTCTCTCTTTTATTGCTCCAGTTCATCGCCGCTCTTCATCAAACCATAAGTTTTTATTTTTCTAATCTTCCTGCTCTGTAGGGCGATAATTATACTTATGTGTTTGTGCATAGTCTCTATTATAGTAGCTTTATTTTTTAACCTTAATCTAGGGATTCTTCGATTAGTTTTCTTCTTCTCTGCTTTTTTTCTGCATATGTTCTGTGTTTTTTCTTCGACTGTTGCTGGAATATACCCTTTTTGCCTTTTTACCTTTTGTAAGTTCTAATTGATTAGTTTTCATCTGGATCTTAGGAGTTCTCAGTGTTTCAATTTTTACATTTAACATTTCTGAACCTTCAGTAAAACATGCTCCTTTTGACAGTGTCGATTCCAAGCAGGATTTCTACCATCCCGCCAGTTCTTCTGACGTTAGAAGTATTCTCTTCGATTACTTCTTGGAAAATCTTGAGGATTATTATCCTTTTTTAATATTCTTATGACCTTAGGGCTCTTGAGCTTTCTGAAAGTGTTCGCACCCCCTCATTCTGGCTTCATCTCTTGCTACTTAGATTACCTTAAGTTTGGATTTTTTCCCTTACCTCAGCATGTTCTAAACTTAATCTCACATTATCGGGTCGCATTATCTCAGCTTCACCCTAAAGTTGTTTCAACTTTTGTTGTCTTCTACCATGTGTGCAAAGCAGCCCAAGTTCCATTTTCCATTGATCTATTCTGTAGTCTTTATCAGGTTCGCAAGGTGAAAAATTCATCTGACTTATTCACCCTTTACCCAGTTGGGAGGCCATCGTTGTGCCTCTCAAAGATAGTATTTATATGCCCTAATTGCGGCTATACTACTAGAAAGTAGATAGTGGCAAGTCGGGGTC
>JAULKM010067848.1:0-12057 GCA_032355605.1 Rubia tinctorum | reverse complement strand
GCGTGTTGAAAGATATGTCCTACATCGGTTTCTTACGAAGATAATGACTTACATATAAGGTCTTGGGTCACCTCCACTTAGTATCAATTGGTTTTAAGGTGGAAGGCTAAAATACCTCTAAATTTAACAACCTAACTAGTTTAATTGGAAATGTTTCCATGCTTGAAGGAAAAAATGAAAGGAATGAACCTGGATTTGAAGGGGACCTAATTGTAGTATTGACAGAGTAACCATGTTGAAGGAGCATTTGGATGAGCCATGATCACAAATATCCTGTCCCTCCTGTTACGCACACTCTTCCCTTCTCCTGCATCTTCTTAATTATTGCCTTCTTTCACTACACCCATAATGCCCATATTTATACTAGCATCGGACCTTGAAGAAGGTAATATGCAAGTTTTTTTTCCGCATCCTACAGGTTTAGTCTTTACACATTAAATGTTGGGAGGTAGGCTGCATCAAAACTAAAAAGAAGTCATTTGAATTTTCTTCTATGGCCAACTAAATTCAAACACATCTTTTAAGCCATACACGTGTGATACAATAGTGGGGGGAAAAATTAAAATTTAAGATAGGGTGGGTTCATTATACTCCGTATGAATATAAATATGTAAGTGCATATATCAGGTATATTACTATCGATATAAAAAGTCTAGTTTAAAGTAACTCCATCTCTATAACCTCTCCCACTCACCTGCTTTCAATTTAAAGTAACCCCTTCCCCACTCACCTTCTTCAAATGAAACGTTGAATGATTTGAAATGCAAATTTTAGCCCTGAAAAACTTCAAAAATAGTATGAGAAGGCCTCTAGTGAAGGTATCTGCAAGTTGAAAAGAAGAAGGAAGATAAACCCTGAAACCACCAACTAACCAACAAAATAATTGTCAATGTTAATATGTTTCGTGTGCTTGTGAACCATTGGATTCAAAGTAGAAAATATTGTGTTGTTGTCACAAAGAATAAGAGAAGTAGGAGAAAGAGGAACTCAAATATCCTTGAAAAAGTGAGTTAATCAAACCAATTCTTTAGCGATATTAGCCAGATCATGATACTGAGACTCAAAACTTGAACGAGATACAATGGGTTGATTCTTTGCACTCCCAAAATAAAAATGCCACAAAGAAAAATTGTATAATCATAAGTAGTAGAGAGACGAATCTCGAGACAGCGAGTCAAATAAACATCAGAAATAACCAAACACCCCTAAAGGGCAAGTAGCGCAAAATGAATGATCATATAAAAGTGTACCACATACATAGTGAAAAATGCAAGTAATAGTTGCAAAATGACCATCACATGTGTAACACTCTGGCTAAGAAGCATAAATACTTTTATTAAAAAATTTAAAAATTAACAGTAACTAATTTTCACAACACAAGTTTTATAATCTAAAATTATAGCTAGCTCATAATCAAATGAAAGTATTCAATTTCAACTAAACCAAACTAAGGTGCAATGGCATCGGCGTCCTTCACACTCTATTTGTCGCGTTCGTTCCATACCTAACACATATGGGATGTCGCCATGGAAAATTCCCTCTTGAATCTTCTAGACCATAAGGACTACGTCCTATATGGTGCCGCCTCGCCGATAAGCGACGAGATGTTCATTTCCGGATCCTACGACACAGTTTGGATCTAGTATGTCATGGTCAACAGTTCAACCTCTATCGTGGAAATTAACCACGGCAACCCCGTCGAGGACGTGATGTACCTCCCCTCCGCTAGTCTAACCGCCACCATCGGCAGAAATACCGTGAAGATCTAGGATGTCATCGAAGTGAAGAAGGGGAAGAAGAAGGGGAAAAGTGAAAAGAAAAAAGAAAAAGAAAAAGAAAAATGAGAAATGAGAAATGACTATTATTAAGGATATTTTATCAATATTCTGATTATATTCTTTTCCTATTAGATTTAGGTTAATATATTTAGAATATATTCCTTTTCCATATATGATTAGTTAGTTACCTTTTCCTTTTCCATATATGATTAGTTAGTTACCTTTTCCTTTTCCATATATTATTAGTTAGTTACTTTTTCCTTTCCCGGTTGGCCTTTGGTCTTTGTACTTGTCCCTATATATAGGGGCCTTCTGTGATGAATTCAATCACCCAATTATATTTTACATGGTATTAGAGATAAAATCCTGAAAACCATTGAAATACTAAAATCACAAAAAATGTCTTCACTTTCGCTTCTATCGACCAATGACCGAGGCTGATTCATCCATTATGACCGACTTTGCGCAAGAAGTCTCCTCATATCTCCAGGTCATCGCTACTGTCGCGAAGGTAACTGAGGATATCTCCGCTGCGAACCTCCACGCCACCATTGATCTACTCTGGGTAGAAACCTACGCCATCAAAAAGCTCAACACCTCCTTCAATGCGCCTGCGTCATTACCTACATCTCCTTTTTTTCTTCATGGTTCATATAATCTAACTCTTCTAATTTCTCCGGTTATTCTGAAAGGTTATAGTTATCATGAAAGAGCCTCATCTCTTCACCCGAAACAGCACCAGTGGGCCAAAAAATGGACACCGTCTGCCGGCCGAATTCGAACTAGCACTGCCACCACCGCCGCCCAAGTCGTCGTTGTTGCCTTTATAGGCTTTTTACCGATCGTTCTTGATTGTTAAATTATGGGACCCAATTTATCTTATACCTAGTGGAATGCAGTTTTAAATCTGATTTATAATTTAAATACCACCGACAATAAGTCATATAAGTCTTTTTTTACCTTGGATCATTGCAATCTGCATTTCTTATCATATGACTAGTGACAAGGATTTTCTTTATGATACTATCACTTTTGAATCCATTGATGTTATTCTTCCTAATGAAACTATATCCACTGTTGTTTATCAAGGTATTTTACATCTATGGAATATTATTCTGCCACATTTTTTGCCTATCCCTGAATTGCGTTGCAACTTATTATCTCGTGTGAAGTTACTTTCTACACTTAATTATCTAGTCATGTGGAACCTAAACATCTGCATCTTCTAAATGTTGTTCATGTTCTTTGCTTTCAAGCTCATCTACCTATTTATTTTTGTGGGGAATATTATTGTGGCTTACTTGATTAATAGTACTCCTACACCTTTGCTGGATGGGAAGACTCCTTATCAATTTCTACACGAACGAGAACCAAATTTTGTTCTTCGTCAGGTTTTTGGTTGTCTATGCTTTGTTTCTCAAGTGCCTCGTTGCTGCGATAAATTTGCATCTCAAATTGGTCGATGCATTTTTATAGGTTATTCTATAGGAAAAAAGGCATGACGTGTTTATGATCTCAACTCTCAGAATTTATTTGATACTCGTGATGTTGTCTTTTAAAAATATCAATTCCCGTATGCTCAATTTTCTTATTCGAATCCCGAGCTTTGAACTGAACTTGTTTATCAGCAATCCGACGATAAAATTATTGCACCACCAGACATTACCGCTGAAGTTTGTATCTCCGCTGATCTGCCGATCACCGTACTGCCCACTGCCAACACCATGTCATCGTCGCATCGTTTGGTTTAGCTTCACCAATCGATGATCGACGTCGTTAACCATTTTTCTATAAACCTCCGCTTTCTTCTCAGTCACTTCCTCCCAATCTTATTTTCTCACCAGAGCTGTCGTCACCCTCCAACCTTGTAGCTGTTAATCTGATTGTTTACCCGCTATCGACTTCCATGTTGCGGTTCTTGTCAAGTTCCCAGGCTCGGCCTATTTTGAGGTTGAGCCACCAGTCCCTAAAACCTCCGACAAGATGGTTTATTAATCTAAGTTGGAGCTTGCGCCTGGTCCTACTCAACAGAGCTTGCATTTTTGTCGGCGGCTTGCTTATCTTCAAGACTATGTTTGTTCAGCCATCTCTAAGAACTCCCCACTGCTGGTTTGCCTTCTTTGCATTTGTCACTGTCCTCAGGTATTACTTATCCCATTGATGATTATGTTTCTTGTAATAAGATTTTGGTTTTTGCATTCTAGATTTTTGGGTGCAGTGACTTCTAGTACAGACATTTCTACTTATGCCGAAGCGTCTTTCTTCATGCATTGGAAAGCAACAATGGGGGGAATTAATGCACTTGAACTCAACCATACTTGGATTATGTCTCCTCTCTCACCTGACAAATGTACTAAATGCAACTCTAATGGTTCTATTGAGCATTACAAAGCTCGCATTATTGTTTTGGATAACCATCATATTGAAGGGACTGACTTTACAGAAACATTTGCTCCTATTGTTAATTTAAGTTTTGTTTGTGTATTTCTTGTTGTTACGGAAATTAAGGGTTGGGGTATTCATCAAATGGATGTTTATAATGTTTTTTATATGGCGACCTTGAGGAGGAGGTATTTATGCACCCCCTTCAGGTTAAAGGGTACCTACTCCAGATCTTGTTTGCAAGCTTTAGAAATTTTTATATGGTCTTCATCGGGCTCCTCGCAATTGGTTTTTGAAACTGGCCGAAGCTCTTGCGTTATTTGGTTTTGTGCAGAGTAAGGCATATTATTCTTTATTCTCTTTTACTCGCGATTCCCAGGAGTTACATTTTACGTTGATGATTTGATTACTGCTGGTGTTTCACCTACTCTTATGGATGAATTCAAGACATACTTGAGTTCTTTCTTTCATATGAAGGATCTTGGTCCTGTACTTTCTTGGAATTAAGATAGCTCACAATCTTGAAGAAATGTTTCTTTCTCAATGGAAACATGATCTTGATATTTTGTCTGATACTGGTTTACCAGTAGCTAACACTAAAATAAAAATGATCAATTACTTTTCCCCTTTTACCTCTGTTTTCTGGCTTAGGTCAAATAACAGAAGTAAATTTTTTTACCTTGGTTATTCTAATTTTGTAAGTAAATAATATTTTTTTACCTCGATTAAAAAATAAACAATGTAAATAATATTTTTCTTTACCTCGGTTGTTATATTGATCAAAGTAAAAGGTTAAATAACAAAGTAAATAATATTACTAAATAGTGTACGACGTTGCACATGTTGCTTAAAAATTACTGCCAAAATTGCATTATATGTTTTTTCACTAACATGTGATGCGATGGACGACCGATGTCGCAGTTATGTAATTGATAGAATTTTTATAGGTTAAAGTTGAAATAGATTGACTTTGGAAAAAGAGGAAGTATTATTTAAAATTTTAAAAGGTGAGTTTTGTTATGTTATGATTGAAAATGGTGGAATATGATGAAAAATCACAATAACAAACAAGTAAAGAATTTGACGGTGGTAGAAAAGAAGGAAAAAGAAACCCAAGGTCGTGCGCTTTTCTCTGTTTTGTGGTCTCTCTCTCCTCCCAATATCACATCATCACCATTAGTTTAGGGGAATGTAAAAGGACAATTAGGCACTACAGTAGCATCCAATAACCCTTTTAAAATCCTCCACATTCCACTCCACTTCACTCGTACCAAACCGCTTCCTTCACACAGTCACATAGTAAGTTCACATGCCTTTTCTGCCTGATTTATATTTTCCATTTCTTTTACCATGGTTAACTTTTATAGGTTATAGCTGTTTGAAAATCATTGATGACGACCTAGAAAAGTATTTGTTCAATGGTTTTTAAAACAATTGTAGAAAATGGTATTGAATGCATGGTACGGTTGAAAATGGTTTTTAGAATCATGCACAAATCAAATCGCACATACAATCAATTATATATTAAACTATTAGAAAAGCAGCAGTCATGAAAAATCCTTACAATTAGTGCATAAATCAAGGTAGGATTATTTTTAGTTCCAACTAAACATCAATCGCAATAAACTCAATTAGTTTGCATTATGATGGCCTTGAAAACAATCGGCCCCCAGCTTCTATGATCTCAAAGAACAAGGTGTCCCCAATGCGTAAGCGGTTTTTAGAAAAGAACTCACCAGAACCCTTTGGGGATAGGGCCTTGATCTTCTCACCCCCCGAGTAGTTCATGGGCCACTCTCTCCCGTAGTACCTCAACCTAACGGGGGTCTTGTCATTCGGCATGAGTGGTACAATGTCTCTCAGGATGTACTAAGTCATAAAAACAATATTGATTAGAAATATATATATATATGCATATATATATATATATGAAATTAACAACAAATAATATTAATTTAAAACGCCTTACCAAATTAGGGTTTTTCCCGATGTTCTACTGCTTTAGAGTGCAGTGGGCGATCAGCAGCCATTGTATCTTGTTCAAGGTCAAACACAAGAGGCTCTAGGATGCTCTGTTGTGCGGAGAACTGTATGTAATTTTTTTATTGATGGTGATAAAGTGTGAAGATGTATTAGTAAATATATCTGTAAAATGGTAAAAGACCTGGAAAAAAGGCTACTTGACGATCCTTCACCAACCATTAGTCATGAATCAAAAAATGAAAATGTTAAGTGCAAAATAGCCTCGGAAATGCAAGGTGCAATGTCGGCCATGGGCCGTAGGTACATGTCGGCCCAAAGAAGTGGCTTAGTCGACATGTATCAGCGACGTTGCTCTATAGTTAACATAACCGAACACTTGACCGACGCAGAAACGAGGTCGCATATACAATTTCAAAGTAAACTTAAATGCACGTATGCGATATCGGTAAAAAAATAGTTTTACCGATGGGCGGACCGACATAGGTGCGACGTCTCATACATCAGAACATATTAATGAAAATATGAATGTACCAAAAAAACAACACATTCACAGACCATAGCTCTGACAATGTAAAGTAACAATTGCAAAAAATGTAGGTGTTAGAAGAGTAGAAAAACTATACCTTTGACAAGAGAGAAGAGAAGAGAGGGTGGGAGATTGTTGTAATTCGCAGGAAACTTAGGAACAGAAGCTTGAAGTGATTGTGAGGGACCCCATATTTATAAATGTTTTGGAATGACGTCGTTTTGGACCCTTGTGATGTCTGCCTCGCATGCAGCGATGTCGCACCTATGTCGGTTTAGGCAACAAGGAATCAACCCATTGACTGACGTCGTACGTTTATATGGGCCTAACAATTTCAGCCCACCAATATAACAAATGAGCCCGCCAAGGACCAAAACGAATAGTAGTCACTTTCACACTAGTAAATAGTACATTACCTCAACAACATTTTTTGGGTAGTGTATTTGATATCCCTCACCTAGGGAAATAGTCGGTCAACCATTCGAATTTATTAAAAAAATTGTTGGAAACAAATATTTGCTAGTTTCTGAATGATTGAAACAAATTATTCATTACACGTAAGTCTTTTCTAGTTTTGTGAATGATCGTAATATTAAAACTTTGTTCATAAGTTAGGTTAAATATTAAGGATTCAATAAAATTAAAATAACATTCAACTAATAGATTAAATATTAAATATTAAATATTAAAATACATAAAAAAATGTTCCAAATTTGATTAATTTGTTTAATTTGTTCCAAATTCTAAGCAGTAAAATTAAAATCTGGGTGGAAGAATGATGACATTGAACACTATCAGCCCAGAACCATCTAACAGCTCAAAGTAGAGCGTGTCCCCAACCCTTGGTTCCTCTGCAACTAGAAACTCGCTAAAACCCTCTGGGTCAGGGTCTAGAGCCTCTTGTTCTCCGATTAGTGCATGTGTACTCCCTTCTGTTACACCCCAAGACAACAGGCATCTTGACAGTTGGTAGGACTTCCACGATCTAGCTTGGGACGTACTAAATTATAAACAGATTACCATAGTTAGTATACATGAAAGTAATCTAGAGAAAAATTTAATTGAAAATAAAATACATGTGTAACATGGATGACTTGCCAAAACAGGTATTGAACCGAAGTTCGTCTAGGTCAGAGTGCGGACTAAATGTGGAATGATATTTCCAAATAAAGTCTGCGGATGGTCCTCATCCAAATCTCTACGGATCTGTATTGGTCAATGAAATTATTACAAATTAAATTATAACATAAGTAATCAAATAAAATGGATTTAGGTAGCAATCTAAACAAAAAATCGCTTACCTCAATTGAGGAATGGCTACTCAAACCTTCATTGTTAGCTAATTCTTGAAATTCACATTGTCACGGATGATATATATAATGATAGATACAAAATGGTTTAGTAGAAATCAGTTCAAGATATCTTTTAAGTCATCCAGGCGTCGCACATACATGTCGGCCCAAAATAATGGCATGGCCGACATGTATGAGCGACGTTGTTAATATGTAGGTACAAAATAATGGCATGGCTGACATGTTGAAGCAACGTCTCTCATCCATTGGTAAAACTGATTGGTTCACCGAGAAAGGTGTGATGTCTCATACAAGAAAAATAACAAAAAATATGAATGAGCGACGTTGCACGACGATCGCTCCAAATTAAGGCAGATCGAAGGGTTTGCGATATCCCATTCAAACCTAGTATATACATTAACAACAACAGAAAATCGGAGAAAATAAAGGTCCGGAACCAAAAAATGGTCCACATTATCGGAGGAGAACATAAAACCCAAATTTGTACACCCTAGAACCCTAATCCATAGGAACTGCAAAACATAAAATAAAGAACACATTCACACACCATATACATAACAATTTTAAGGAAAAATAAAAATAATGAAAATAATCTAAAGAATCTATAAACCATACCTTTGTTAAGAGGAGCTGTGGACTGTTGAAAATAGAGAGAAAGTTTAAACATTTGAAGTGATTTATGAGATGGGCTCCATATATATAGTCATTTGAAACCTTTGTGAATTCTGCCTCGGCATGTGCGATGTTGCAGTCAAACTTACCGATATCTGACCGACGTATGACCGACGTCGGCTAACCTAAATTTGGGTCTCACCATTTTAGCCCACTAGCATAGCAAATGGGCCGCGTTTGACCAAAAATATTTAATTGACCCTTTTGAATTCTACCTCGGCATGTGCAACCTCGCACGTCAATAAATTTTACCAACATTTGACTGACGTATGACCGATGTCGGCTAACCTGAAAGAGGGCCTCACCATTTCAGCCTACTAGCATAGTAAATGAGCCCACGTTTGATCAAAACAAATATAATTGAGCTTAATAACGGTTATTCGTATATAAGAAACAACTAATTGAAATTTATAAATTTTTATGAACTTTATAAACGTCTGGTTTGATAGGAATCGATTTTAGCACAATCAGTGGACTTTTTAGTTTTTACACTAAGGTCCCTCCAAGAAGGTGGGAGAGGTCGAAATGCAAAATTGGAGATACCCAATTATCTAAATCATGTTGTCACAATCATGTTGTTCCGATTTAGGCATCAACAAACTGCGATATTTGTCCCTCATTTTTATTAGTATTCCATTAATACCCTTACAATGAGCATTATTAGAACGATAATTTCCACCACACAGAATCACAGGAAATTACATATTCTTTCTTTTTTATGAATTAAAAAGATAATGAAGTTTTGCCCATCAATTTTTTAAAAGTGCTAGTACGTGGTCTAAAGTGAATTGGAGATGATTACTTATAAGTGTGCAAGGGTTAATCGGAAGATCTTGTGGAAGTCTTCTTGGGATCATGCCGGTCTCTTTATCACTTTCGGAGATTATAAGTTTAATTGGGAATGGCAAAGGTCCCTTCTGGGACTATTAGAATTGATTTTGGGACTGGCCGTGTACTTTTTAAAATTTTGCACTTAGGTCCCTCCAACAAAGTGGGAGAAGTTAAAACGCAAAATTGGAGATATCCTTATTTAATTCACCAAGTCACGATCACAGTGTTTCGATTTGGTCATGCATGGGTCAGTGGAACGGGCCCAAAATCTTCACGGACATTATAAGACGAAACTTTGCAAATATTGTACTATGATCCAAACTTCCTTTCACGTTCACTAAGCTTTAAAACTTTGCATCTGAACATTAGGAAAATGTTTGATATGGAGATTATGCATACTATCTAAGAGGGACGCGAACCGGGGTAGTCGTCCGTCATTTTTATTAGTATTCCATTAATACCCTTACGATAAGCGTTGTGAGAACGATAATTTCCACCACATAGAATCATGTGAAATTTCATATTCTTGGTTTTAATGAAATAAAAAGATAATGAAATTCCATCCATGGTCTAAAATAAATTGTAGATGATTAATTATAAGAATACAAGGGTCATTCGGTGACCATTTTCTTTATTACCCTTAGTTATTATTTGTTCAACTATGGACGACAAAGGTTCTTTTCAGGACGATCGTAATTGAGTTTGGGACAACATGGGGACTTTTAATTTTTGCACTTAGGTCCCTCCAAGAAAGTGAAAGAAGTCGAAATGCAAAATTGGAGATAACATTTTGTTATTCACATTTTCAGGACAATATTGTTCTGATTTGGGCACAAACAGGAAGTATTTTATGACACTTTTAAAAAATTAGAATGAACCTCTAACTGACCCCCTATTGACGTCGGTCGACCTGAAATTTCCAGCGGGAACAAAACATTTGAGCCGAAAATTTGAACCAAATTTTCCCCAAACCCTTTTTCATGTCAATAATATTCAGCACCAACATCTATTTCCCATCTCCAACACACTTTCTCCAAACCCAACTCCACACCATCCTTCCCATTCACACCATTACAACCACTAAAGAGTTCAATCAAATTGCATATATCAAACATCAACAAGTATCCCTACCTTCTATATGTTTCTTTCTCATTGATCATTGATTGAATATTTTCATGAATTATGATGATTGTGTTACATATTATACAGTGTATATTGTTTGTGCTTCCAAGATAATTCCATGTCTGTAAAGAGTGAGAAAAAAATCTTAGATTAGGGCTATGAACACGATTTGAATGTGTGACATCGGTCACAAGTAATCGTCCCATATGATATGGTACCAACATTGACCGACGTCGTTTCCGTGAATATGTCATGGGGTTCTTTCCCATTCACATATTTAGGGGTACCAATCTTCCAAGGAAATATAAAATCTGCCTATTTTCAAAATGTAAAGGAAGTCTATGACTCCAAACTTCTAAATTGAAAAAAATTGTGGTTAAGTGCAGCAGGAAGATTGCCATTAATCCAGTCAGTACTTGCGATTCCATAGCACCGAAGATTCAAAACTCAAATCTAACCCAACCACTCACCTTGATGGAAAGGGAGAATTAGATTCTCTGATCGAAATTGAAGCAAAACATTTACAAATTCCATCGGAAAGCATGACAAGAAGAACTCGACAGCCAGAAATGGATTCCTGAGTATATATATCAGGGGACCAGAGGCTGAATGATTGAACCGTCACATCGTCCTAAGCATTTCTGTCATATTGCAGGTGCTGACAAATTCCATGATTTCAGGAGAAGAATGACAATTTGATTGATTTCTGATAATTCCCTTCTCTGAACCGCATGAAATAGCTAACTTCATTTGGGCCCTGAAGAACTAAACATTCACAAAATAGCCCTCGCAGAATTATAAGATAATAAGAAAGTTAATGATATTTACACATAAGCCCTTGGTCAACCAAGAAACAAATGTCCATCTTTATAGTTCCATTATAGAAGAAAAAGGAAAATAACATGGGTGATAGATAAGCTCCTCATGAACCAATCGTAAACTTGAAAGGTCTGTTTACATACGAGGTTTTTTTTAGTTAGGCATTATATTATATTAAACAAATACAGAAGTACATCGCATAAAATTACATGGGTGTTGCTATATCACGTCATGTATTTTACTAGTTACACCCTAATACGTACACATACATATATTATTGTTTTTATTTTTTGTTTTATTTGTGTGTGGGATTATTAATGCTCTATTGTTTTAAATGGTTTATTTGTGTGTGGGATTATTAAGGGTTTTACTAGTTACACCATCACCCGAAGCCCCCTGCCACCGACTACCGCCGCCGACTGCCACCACTCGCCGCCGACCACCGCCGCTGATCACCGTCGCTCCGACTGGGCCACCATCAAGTCATCGCTGCACCACCAAACCCACCACCACCCGATCCTGTCACCCTATCACCAGCCACCCAACCCCACCAACGGTCCACCACCCCCACACCTCCTTTATTCAGCCCCTCCCCTCCCCGCCACCCAACCCCTGCCACCTAGCCCCACCA
>JAULKM010067838.1:0-12057 GCA_032355605.1 Rubia tinctorum | reverse complement strand
TTATACTTTATAATAATTTTGAAAACAATATAATATCTTAATTATTATTTGTATAAAAATATTATAATATTATTTTTTGAGTTGTATATGGGTCAAATTTAAATAAAAATATAATTTTCATATGAACTTGTTTTTAATAATATTATTATTTCTTAACTTTGGATAGAAATACTATGACATTAATATTTTCGATGAATCGACAACCAGCTGTGGGAACAGAACAGATTTTTGGTTATAATTTTTGGCAAACAACCTTTTATAATTGAATGTACACCTATAACTCTAAATAGTTGATGTAGGTGCAACTATATCCAAAAATCTGTTATTAAAAAGCTAGTTGTTTTTATTTGAATTCGACTCATTTACCACTTGAAAAATAATATTATAAATTTTCATAAAAATAACAATTAAAATATTATATTTTAAAAAAATGATTATAAAGCATAATTCAATTACAATAGTATATAAAATAGTTATAGTTATATTTATATTAAATAATATAATTATTATTTATAATATAAAACAAGAAAATTATAAGAAAATAATATATATTTATATTAAATTATTCTAAGACTAAAAATATATATTTATATTATTTAAAAAATACGCCAAAAAATTTCTGCGTAAAAAATTAAAACACAAACGCGCATTCTCTAAATGCGCCTTCACAAATTAACAGGGGAAAAAAATAGAAAAGTGAATTTTGGGTAATGCATCTTCAAAAATTAACAGAAAAAAAAGAAAAGTGGAAAACTCATGAACTGGAAAAAACAGAAAAGTGGAAGACGCATTTGGCTAATGCGTGTTCAACAAGCCAATTTTTTTTAAAATGAAAATCCTTGCATCCGGTCCGAATTACTGTAGCCCCAAACTAAGCAAATTTTCAACGTCAATACATAGTAGCTGTTGTTGGGCCTCGAGCCACATGGGCAGTGATCTATGAAAACGAGGTGTTGAGGGTACTGGGCGTGGAAATCGAGATGGGATTGGATCATTGGACCGATGTGGAAGTCTAATTTACTTTTAAATTTAACATGATATTAGAGTTAACTATTTAATATGGGTTCGAGTTGAGTTTATTGGGCCGATGTGTGGATCCCCTTTAATTTGACACGATATCGATCATGAAGTGTTTTCACGTTGGCATATGAGGAGGCGTGTTGAAGATGTATCCCACATCGGGTTCTTACAAAGATAATGACTTACATATAAAGTTTTGGGTCACCTCCACTTAGTACCAATTGATTTTAAAATGGAAGCCCAACATACCTCTAAATTTGACATGGTATCAAAGCCCATGTTGGGTTATTGAGCCGATGTATGGATCCCCTTTAATTTGGTCCGATGTGGGTCGTGGAGTGTTTTCACGCTGACACGTAAGCGGGCGTGTTGAAACATATGTCTCACATCAATTTCTTACAAAGATAATGACTTACATATAAGGTCACACGCATCTAAATCTTCCAACCGATTTGGCGGAAAGGCGATGGAGAATCTCATCAGCTAAGAGTTCCTCGGAAAGAATCGAAAGATTTTCCGACATCGGTTGGGTTTCGTTTCCAGTGTGTTCATGGCAGAACTCGGACTTAAACTGGTGCTCCGAACAAGAGAAAAGTGGAAACCGCATTTCGTATAAATTTTACAGGAGAAGCTAACAATGGTGGAAATGAGTGTTAATGTAGGGGAAGTGAAGGATGAAACAATTCACCTCACCTGACAGAATGCAATGATACAGTATCACAAATGACTTATTTTTAAGAGAAACAGTATATCATATCATCGATCACCTTTTCCCTCTCATTTAAAAATAAAATAAAATAACTTTTGACCTCTAAACGTACAAATTATTAATTTGTGGCCATTCCGTCAAATCAAAACATCAATTTGATTAAAAAACGTCAAATTTAAGGGTAAAATAGTCATTTTACATTTTACATTTCCATATTTTCCTCTTCCATTTTTTATTTCTTTTTCTTTTGCAATTTTTTACTTTTTAGTTTTCCTTCCCTTTTCCCCTTCCCCCGTTGTCTACACCGTCGCCCCGCCACTTCACCATCTCTTCTCGAGCAACAAAGTATCATCAAAGGGTTGATACTGCCACTCGTGGTGAAAATTTAATGCTCCATCACTTCAGGTCGCCTCAAGCATCGACATTATCGACCATATCGACGACTCAAAAATCTCCGGTGCCACCGCCAGTGTTCAGATCGGAGGTTTGGATTTTCAACCACCCCCCGGAGCAATGAGACTCAAGAAGAACGCAACGGTTGGTGGAGCTTGTCGATGGTGTTGTCGTCGGAGGAGGAGCCCTTCTAGGGTTTCCCCTTGTTTCTTTTGCTCTCCACTCTAGAGTTTTCACTAGAGAATCTCATCTGAATTGGAATGTGAGATGTGTGTATATATATATATATAGTTTTTACAGAGTTTTGAAGCCGAGGAAGGTTTAATTTTTTGATGTAGTTTGATTTTTTGTTAGGGGGGTTATGATTGTGACACAAAATGGTGATTGAGATGAGATTGTAAATAGATCTTCAGTTCTTTCTTCGCCTTTCACAGATACTTTAAATGCAAATTTGTTACATAGTACAACGAAGAAGATGAATAAGTGGTTGCCGACTATGGCGATCAAAAGGGAATAAATCGCGTTGTATTTGAGTTGGACTAAAGAAATTTTGAGTTGGATTTCTCATTAATTCAATTTTGCTCTGTTAACAAATAATACATTTTGTTTACTGTTGTCGGAGATTCTTAGGGCACACTGAGGAAGAGAGTGGCGATTGAGAGAATTTCATCAGCCAGAGACTCTCAGGGCACGCCGGAGAAAATGAGGAATTCGAGGATGTAGAGATTCTCCATCGGGGACGGATTTTAGGTGAAGCTCCGGGTTGTCGCCCGGACCTTTCTCCGAGCCAACGGCGCGCCACCGCCTTTAAAGAAGGTGACTTTGAAGAAGAAGAAGATGCAGATGGGAGAGGGGCTGGTCCGTTATTAAAAATAGATTTAGAGACCTAGTTGTAATTAAATAAATGGACCGAGTATGTGAATAAAAAAAATGAAAAGTCAACTTTACCTTTAATTAATGGGATTTTTTAGAGTTAACGCTTAGATCAAACAAAATGGCCACAAATCATCAGTTTTGTAAGTTGAGGGGTCAAAAATATTCAAAAAATGAGGGGACAAAGGTGAACAATCGTGATAGTTCAAGAACCACCGAAGTCATTTGCTATATTTTATTAGAGATTTTTACACTTCTAACCATGACTTTAGATTCAAAGTACCAATATAACCCTGCAAAAAAAGAAGTGTCTAAATAACCCTAACTTTAGGCTGAATTGTGCAATTAGAACCTTTTGGCGCGATTCCGGCGTTGACTCATCAATTAAGGTGTTGACTGGATATGACATGACGAAAACACCCTTACCCCTCCAGAAATTACCTCTCTTAAAAAACGAACATCCTTACCCTCCACTAGTATTCTTCCTCCTCTCGTACGCCACCACTTCCTCCTTCCCGTCAGCCACCAGTCACCCGCTCCCGCCTGTCACCACCCCTCCCCTAACCTTCGACACCATCTTCGAAAACCGAGCCTGATCTGACGTCATCCAGTTTCTGTATTTCACCGGCGCGGTGGCGGTGTTGAAGAAGTCGGCAGAGAAGATGTTTAAGTTCCTCAACATGTACAAAACCTTACTTGACATCATGCCCGTAAAAACCATGGAGGAGTCCAAGTCGGCGGTGACGATGGAGCACGAGCTAAAGTTAGAGATCGTCGCCATGTACAACCACCTCGGTGAGGCTGCGACAAACATCTTCATGGACATGGAGAATTCCATCAAGAACAACACCGTGAAAATAGGGTGGACGGGCGGAGTATTACTGGCCGATTATTTTTGAATGCCCCTAGTTGCATTTACCAAGGAATGACTTCATCGTGGTCGGCTCTTGCAGCGGTAGCTAAGGTGGTGGCCATGGAGGTCACAATAAGCTAGGTTGTTGCTAGCTTCTAGATTTGACTTTTTCCGACGATGCACGCCACACTCGATCCCAATCTTAGCCACAAGGATCTTGTGATGCGCTCAGCTTCATGTGACGGTAAACTCAGACTGCAGGGTGGTGACATCAAAGGGTTGGGGGTGTTATAGTTGAGAGTTCAGTTTATTTCCCTTTTTTTTAGTTTTTATATTTAATATTTTTTTTAAAAATCTTATGGATATATTCAATATTAATTTTAGTGAGAATAATTTATTGGTTTATAATTTACCTAATGCATAGCATCTTATATATTTTCTTTAAATCCCAGCTGTTCTAACTTTTCTTTCTCTAAAAATCTCCTCGGTTAGAGTTTTCACGCTTGACATTCTCATCTCCTGGGAGCCCGCCAAAGTATGTTGCAGTCTTCCCCTACTGCTTCCTCAACTAAAAATCACCCTCTCTCCTCGCCTCCTCCCCCAAACCACCTGTAGTCAAACATATCAACCTTTCGCTCAAATAGAGCCCGTAGCTGATATGGTTTCAACATTGCATCCTACCAAGGAACGACTCCACAACAATATGTTGTTGCCACGACAACCAATGTAGTGGTAGCAATGGAGGTGCCAACATGCTAGGTTGTCACCAATTTTCATAACTGACTTCAAGAGCCACGCTCTCCCAGTCTTAGTCACAAAGATCTAGTGACATTCAACTTCACGAGGCGAAGCAATCAGACTTCAGGGTGGTGTCATTTAATATTTAGAGGTGTCAGAGTTGAGGGTTTTGTTTTTGTTTTTGTTTTTATCATTTTTAGTTTTTCCGGTTTGGTATCTTTTTAGTTTTTGATATATTTTTTTAAAAAATGACGAAGCCAGCCAATGGTTGATGCCCCCAATTTTTTTCCTGAGTTTATGGTTTGATCTTAGTATCGATCTAGGGAATCACACAACTCACTGGAAAAGGAGAACATGTCTCCTCTTTCTATTGTTGTTATAAACGAGGTCAAATTTGGATTGATTTGGCTTAAATTTGAATTACATCGGCTTCCGAGCCAAGTCAATTTTAGATTGCCCAAGCAATAAAAATGAAAGTCGATATACCTACTTAATTCAAGTGTAGTTTTTCAAATAATCACAAAACTCTCTAATTTGTAATATTATATTTTAATAACTTTAATAACAGATATATCCCACTTCATATTGGAGTATGATCTTTTCACTAGAATTGATTTTTGCCAATTTGATAATTATGTAAAAGGTTGAGTTTACAACCTCGAATCCACGATCAATCCAATGGTTTAAAAAAATTAATAAATGAAAAAAATATATTCTTTCAATAATTTAATTTTGATTATCTTTGACAATTTGACACGACCGATCCGTTTTCTTCACCATCAGCAAAATATTTCAGTATAGAGCCTAAATTCAAGTAAGTTCCTGTATGGGGTTTCAATCTTCTTCGAGATAATCTAGCTTGTGTGGAAAATGCTATGTCTTATGCACGATTCTCGTAGTTCTGTCTTCATCTTTATCTTCTTGTGTTATTTGATAGATTATTTTGTTGGACCCCTGCCAAATTCCTTTTGAAATCCTGTAAATGCTTCTTTGTTTCATATGGATGGTTTCTTCAATGTGGAAGAAAATGGCTTGCTATTAGGATTCACGGGTGTGAGATGATGAATAGAGTAAATACATAGGAATTAACCTAGGGAAAAAATCTAGTAACTGATGTTCTTATTTATTTATTTGAAGATTTAGTTCATGATGATAAGTTGTTAGGTTCGAGTTAAATAGCATAGTTGAGTGGACAAGAAATGATATTTCAGGTGGAAGAAAGATTAGGGAAAATGGATAAAATCTAGTAACTGATGTTCTTATTTATGTATTTGAAGATTTAGGTCATGATGATAAGTTGTTAGGTTCGAGTTAATTAGCATAGTTGAGTGGACAAGAAATGAAATTTCAGGTGGAAGAAAGATTAGATGAAGCAGAAAGCTGCTTGCTTTGCTGCCCATGGTAAGAATACGAGCATGAATAGGTTACGAGAAGAAACATGTGAAAGAAAGGGGCCGGGATGCAAACCTGAACCCGAGTCATTCAAGGTGGATACCCATTTGTAATAATGATTTACCCCGAAGGCAGATTAATTCAACACATTTGCCTCAGAAATATCACTTTTTTTCTCAGTCTGGAACTAAATGTTGTCCAAGAACTTAACTCTCTGTAATTTGCAAACCTATTTTTAATGATAATTGCTTCCCTGCTAACATTATTCATGAGCATATGGGAAGGGTCTTGCATTTCTTTGAAGGTCTTTTTAATATCATCTTTTCTCGATTGCTTGCTTGCTGGTTAATCTAATGCTTTTGCCATACTGTGTTCTTAAGGCCTTGTGCTGACCCTGATCTGTTCTCATTGTTTGTCAGGAAGCAAGATGAAATTGCTAGGATTTGGTTTGATTTCTGTTCAGCTTCCTTTGGTTGGTGTTCTTGAACTTTGACCATATCATTTTTTCATTATAAAAACATCACTTTAAAATGCCTACCGCCAAAAAGACTCATAGTACTAGAAAGACTCAGACTCCAGTATCTGATAGGATTAGCGAGCTTCCTGACAGTATTAAAGAAAATATCTTATGTGCTTGCCAACACGAGATGCTGCAAGAACCAGCATTTTGTCTAGGAAATGGAGGTATAGTTGGTGTAGGATCCCACAGCTTGTATTAGATGATACAATTTGCAATTTATCCCTATTTGGTCAAGTTACCCTTAGGAGAAAATTGGTAGAAATTCTCTTTAAAATTCTGTCAATTCACGAGGGACCTATATTTAAGTTTGAGCTGACCATAACTGGTCTTGAAGGATGTGTTGAAATCGACAACTTGATAGTGCTTCTGTCTCGGAGTGCGGTTCAGGAATTTACCCTCAAACTCCGGCCGCTGAGAGAACGTTACAGAATGCCGTCATCATTGTTCTCTTGTACATCTCTACGGAATTTGAATCTATGGGCTTGTCATATTGCCCCTTCCCCTGATATCATTGGTTTTTGCCAACTGGTTAGCATGTGTTTGTATGAAGTTGTTATTTCAGTTAAATCTCTTGAAAGTTTGGTGGCCAAGTGCCCAATGCTGGAGACGTTGATGCTGAAACTCTCAGATAACTTGAACTATCTTGAGATTGTTGCGCCGAAGTTAAAGTCATTCCTCCTACATAGCCCTGTAAGGTGTGTCTTTTTTAGAAACACTCCAGTTCTTATGGATGTTTACCTTTCTTTGGATGATGACGGAACAGAAGAATATTTCGGCAAGAGCGTAAAAGGTACCAATGAATTTTTCTGCTGTCTTCCCAGTCTGTTCAAACTGAAGATGAACTATTATTTCATCAAGGTAAAAGCTGTGTTATTCTTCACTTCATGCTAAGTGGTAATAAAGTTTACTTTGGACTGACTATCATAATTGTCGGGTTTTGCTTGGTTTGAAGTCTTTATGTTCAGGTGGAATCCCCGCGAAAGTTACAACTACTTTAACTCACCTTAAATATCTCACTTTGGCCACTATATCTTTGGATGTGGAGGATGAGCTTGAGTTTCTTATTTTCTTACTCAGAAGCTCCCCCAACTTGATCAACCTAGAGCTTCAAGTGAGTCGTTAAGCTTTATCAGTAATTTTACTAGATTATATATTAGCCTTGATTACAACTACCTCCCTTGAGTTTTGGATGCATTACAAATCAATTTCATAGTAGAAGGTGTCAGAAATGTTAAGTGACACAATGACAATAGCGGGAAAACTCACGGAAGGACTAAATTACTTCTCAAGCATTCAATCTAGCTAGTTTCATTTCTGTCATTTATCCCATTTGGATGTTGCGCAACTACTATGTAGTCTTTGTAACGAACCCTAATTTAATTTCTCTCATTCATTTTTTTGTTGTTTGACTTATCTGGATGTTGTTGTTGCTGACTCATATTCTAACTGAGACTCTATAAATCATTGTGAACGAACTCGGATTCATAGTTAGTCTAAAACTTTAGGAAATGGGATGGAGCATACTCGTGATCCTAAGGTTCTAAAGAGCAAGTGTTTTTCCTTCCGCACAGGTATATTATGCTGAAGATGTTGCTGAAGCTGAAGAAACCTCTGACACAACTATCAACCTGCATGGTGTCTCAGACATGACATTGGATAAGCTTCGGAAAGTGAAGCTGCAATACATAAATGGAACCCGGGTTGAGATGGAGTTCATTAGGTTTGTACTGGAAAGGTCGCCGAGCTTGGAGGAAATGGTGATACAGCCTCTGATAGATGATGATGAGATTGAAAGTCGCATAGCAGAGGTTTCTATATTGAAAATGTTGGCCAAGTTTAAAAGGGCTTCACCTGTAGTAGAAGTCATATGCTTGGATCCAGTTTCAGATCCAGTTTCAGAATGAGTTTATTGCTTGGCCGCCTTCTTTTCTTAACTGTAGTCACTTTTTCAAATGTGGGATGAATGCAATGGTTTAGGTTTGAGAATGAACTTTGTTGAATTGTGGGCTTTTGTTTCAAACTGTATGAGACTCTCCACCTGCACTAGAGTTTGGCTTATTTTGAATTGATATTGTTTTTTAATGGCAAAATTGATATTATTTTGTTTGTAGAGTAAATTTTGAATTGATTGATATTTCTGTATTTTGATGTTATTTTGAATTATAGAGTAAATTTTGAATTGACATTATTTAACTTACTTTTGGTCTATTATTACTATTTTCATTGGGTTTAATTTTAGTTTAGTTTAGTTTAATTCATCTCCTGCCATACAAACAAGAAAAATATAAAGTAAGAGTTTATTAAATTTGAGGGCTAAGTTACACTACTCCTTCCGTCTCATCTAGAGTTGTACTCTTACTTTTTACACGCAGTTCAAGAGACGTGTTTGACTGTTAATATATTTATCTACGTATAATAACGGTAAATAAAAAATTGTTATTTAGAAGCTACTTATTACGACGAATTAAACAATAGCATATATAATAATATTATTGTTCATATATCTATTCAAATATGTGATTAAATTCTGATAGAGAATAGTGTTCAAAAATTAAGAGTGCAAGTTCAGTTGAGACATATGATCATATTTTTTGGGACAGTAAGTTTTAGAAGATGCGGTGAAACTTAAGGACCACATTGCTACTACATAAAAGGAGAGAAATGCTCCGCCTCCATCTGATTTCGACCAAAACCCTAACCGTGTCCGACTCTATCTTTGTGCCTCCGCCGAGTGGTTGTGACTATTTAGCAACTCTATGCTATTCAGGATGGCCAATTCTACTGCGACTCAGGATGGCTAATTATGGTGGAGATGATGATTCGACAGTGGTGACGTAGTACGATGAAACTAGACCGTCGAATTTTGTAAATGGACAGATACGGAGGAGAGCCGAGATGACCGGGAAGGCGCATATGGTTGTACTGTCAGGATTTGCCTTTGAGCTCTGGGTTTTCTATCACCATCAGGCATGGAAGCAAGTCCGATGATCTGGATTTTCTATCATCGCCGGTCGAGTTTTCGCAGTTCAATTCGGTAACCGATTGCCAGATCGATGTATTGATCAAAATCGCGCACAAGGTTTGCTTAGTGGGCTGAATTTTCAGGGTTTTATTGTTGGGATGGGTTTTTGTCCCTAAATCCCAGAGATGGTATCCTATAAACTTTAGACACTGGAATTTATGCAATTCTAGTCCTATTTTACCTCCATGAATCTATCTCTAGTAATTTTAAAGAAACTATCTCTGGTAATTTTACAGGGATCTATCACTAATATTTTTTTAGTGTTTTTTTGTCTAATTTTTTCCTATCATTTTCTTGCCATCTGCAGTCTACAAAAATATTTTTTAAATGCAAATTATTAACATGATCATCGAACTGAAAATTATAAACATAAAAAAAATAGCAGAACATCAACGAAAAATTATAAAACATCAACTAAAAAAAGAGATAAAAAATATAAAATAAAACAACAAAAAAATATATAAATTGATGAAAAAATTGAAAAAACGTCGACTACAACTAACAAAACATCAATTTAAAATCATAAAAATATCAACAAAACTTCAATTATTAATTTTTTTATTAAAAAAATAGTACAAAAATTACCTAATCTCAACCAAAAGCTAAAAACATCAATTGCTATCACCTAAACTTCACTCGGAAAATGAAAAACGTCAACATAAGAAAAAAACTCTGCAAAAAATCAACATATATCACCCGAAACTACAAACATCAACTCATATCACCTAAAAACTCACTGAGAAAGTTAAACACATCAACATGAGAGGAAAGAAGAGCAAAAAAATATCAACCAATACAACTCAAAAAAAAACTACAAAACATCGACTCTTGTCAACTACAACTCACCCGAAAAATGAAAAATATCAACATCAGAAAAAAACTAAAAACATCAACAAAAAACTAAGATACCTCAAGAGTATAAATTATTCACTCAAAAAATCATAAATCAGCAACAATTTTTTTAAAAAAAAACTACAAATATTACCCAAAAGCTACAAACATCAACTTCTACACCTAAATCTCATCCTGAAAATGAAAAACATCAACATAAGAAAAAACACACTACAAACATCAACTCCTATTACCAAAACCACATCCTGATAATGAAAAACGTCAACATAAAATTTTTTTTAAAAAAAACTACCAATATCAATCTATATTACCCTTAAAATTTTGTAAAATCTCAACTCATATCAATTAAATCTCACCCAAATAATGAATAACATCAACATAAGAGGAAAAAAACTACAAATATCAACAGAAAAAAGTTACAGTACCTCAATAATAAAAATTATTTTAAAAAATCTATATCACCCAAAAAACTACAAAAACATCAATTAATACTCCCTTGGTCCTTAAATATTTGCACCAAGCCAATGGGCACATTTATTTTTGAAAAGTGAAATGGGTGGAGGAGATTGTATTAGAAAAGTAAAAAAAAGTAAATTGAGTGGATGAAAAATCATAATTTTACCAAAAAAGTAAGGGCCAATATTAAAAGACCAAACAAAAAAGGAAAGTGTGCCAATATTTAGAGACCGGAGGGAGTATCAATTAAACTTCACCTGAATAATGAAAAACATCAATATAAGAGCAATTTTTTTTTTACAAACATCAACAAAAAAACTACAATACCTCAAGAATAAAAATTCTTCAAGAAAAAAGACTTGGTGAGATTTAAACCTGGATCTCTAACCTCAAAGCCTATAGCAATAACTACTACACTAAATACTCACTATTGTACATATGTTCAATCAAATAATATTAAATATCATCATGTACATCAAAAATATAAAAATGTTCAAAATAAAGGTCACAATGAGTTTCGAACCCAAGACCTCACCCCACAACAGCAGAAGTACTAACCACCAAACCAAACAAACTTTGTTGATAATAATCTCAGTCAAATAAATATTAAAACTCATTTAGTTTTTGAAAAAGGTGATACACAATATTAATGCTCACCTCATGAAACAAAATCTCAATTCACCTCCGTCGTCGCCACCCGTGCACCACCAATTCTAGTATACATATATATATATATATAGCTGTTACGATTCTTGTGAAATGCAGACTTGCAGTAAGATATAGCTTAACTGTACACATATGTACAAAATGCTTTTCCACCCTATATGATCCCTTTTTATATGAAAATTCAAGTTTCTCTATGAAGGCTATTGTGTTAATCTCTTTGCTTACCCTTGTGGCTGAGTTTTGTGCCACTTATAAACCTCAAAAGTCTCAGCAGCCTCATCATCAGTCACATTTGCATTCTCAACAACATAACTATTACTGCCCTTAACTAGGCCCGTCAAATGGGTTAATTGGATAAACTCATTATCCAAATCCAATTAACTCATTATTCAATGAGTCATTATCCAATTAACCCATTT
Source organism: Rubia tinctorum (assembly GCA_032355605.1). Lineage (NCBI taxonomy): Eukaryota > Viridiplantae > Streptophyta > Magnoliopsida > Gentianales > Rubiaceae > Rubia > Rubia tinctorum. The sequence continues at coordinate 144 of JAULKM010067838.1, read as the reverse complement.
ATTAATGGGTCATATAATGGGTTGGGTCATTAAATGAATAACTTATGGATAACCCATTTAATACCTCTACAAAGACTTGGGTGAGACCGTCTCACCCAACATTATGGTGAGACCAGGGTCCTATATGAAAATAAGAAAAGATAG
>JAULKM010067802.1:0-12060 GCA_032355605.1 Rubia tinctorum | reverse complement strand
GCTCCACATGTAAAGCACTGATTGAGGTGATTGGGCAGTCCAAGTGCCGGATCAGTGACGTCACTGGACGCCATCACCTTCTTTGCTCCACCAAGCTTTTCCTAGATAGTAGCACAGGAAAATCATTAACCCACTCAAAAAAAACAATGTAGCAGTTATAAAGAGTTTAATATTACTCGGGTACTTACTGCTTCATCCTTGGTCAAGATGTCGAACTTCACACTCTTGAGCTTCGCAGTTGGCCCAGCCACCTTGGTATGGTCCAAGCCAGCTCGGTTCATCTTGAATCCTGCAGGTCAGAAACATAGCAGCATATGATTAATACCACACACACAAACACACAACAAGAAGCTCTTCCCAATGACACAAATAAAAAGCACAAAATTTCAACCACATTTGCAAGCAAGGATAGCTGAGAATTGTACAAAAAAGGCTATTCCACTAAAAATAACAAACTTTAAGAATCAGACCTAAAATTTATGCAGCTTCATACAACAGTACCTCCGTGCAAGTCACATGACCCGCACTGTAGACAGAATTTAACAAGCGAAAAACAAACCAAAATCCAAAACTGAAACACACCCCATTCAAACCTTGCTCCAAAGAAAAGAAAAAAACCATCTTTCGCACAAACTACTTACGCTACAAGCACGAGCTCTGATCACACTAGAATCAGCTTCAAATGGAGCAAAACATAAACAAACTCCCAAACCAAGAACCCCAAAAGGCCAACTTTCACATGCAAAATCAAACTCACTACAACAAACACTCCTCACGAACCCATGATCACAATTCACACACAAAAACACACACACATTGACACAAGAGCTTGATCACCAAGCTCGCCCCAACTCCACAATGCATCCCATTACAATTATCTTAACAAAAAATACAATGCCCCTCAAGAAAAAACACTCAGTAACCAAACCGCATCGACCACCAAAAACCCAACAAATTAAACTCACTACAACACCTCAAAAACAGCCCCCAGTGTCAGGAAACGAGAAACCACTCTTCCCCCTCCATACCTCAGCGGAAACCCGCAAATCTAGAGAGAGAAATAAGCATCCCCGGGCGAGTTAATGCTGCTGGGGTGGGGAAGAAGAGCAGACGCAGCAGAGTTGGTAGCCTCCAACAGAGGAGCTGCGTTGCGTTTTATGCCCTCTAAAGGCAAAATTCTTAAAGGCACTGTTTTGTCACACGGGCAAAAAAAGTGTGAACTCTTTTTTTTGGAATTGAAAAAAACATAAATTGAAAAGAAAAATAAATTACAGAAAAATGGAGGTACTCGTTTCTCGAGGAGGGAGGGAAAAGGGAGGCTACAGTCTAATTGCAGAAGAAAAATTCCTTTTCTTTCCATCTTTTCTTTCTTCTTCAAATATTTGGTGGAACAAGTTACATACAAGTAGTAGCACAAATAGTTGAACAAAGGAGAGACATCCAGTAGTACACAACACTATGATATGTTGGGATACCTGAGTTTGCCCAATTGAACAGCCTAACACAAAAATAAAAATAAAAATCTAAGGGTGTGTTTGATTCATAAAGGGCGCGAATTATGTATGGCGTTACTTTCCTTATAGGACTGTATTTGAAATCTCTAGCTTATTTTTAAAAGTGAAAGCCCTAATTTAGAGAAAACAACCATTTCAAATGAGACGTGAACATCGTTACAATCGATGAATCTATTGTAATTTATAATAATAAACAGGAAACTTCAGTGAATAAAGCCTAAAGATTATGTAGCAATTATGTATCACTTAGTTCAAATTGGCAATTATGTATCTTACTATTATAAGATTTGGATCATTTCTTAATTCTATTAAAAACATATCATCCACTGAGTTCATACATAAATGGAAATTTTTAAAAATTCTTGATGGATCATAAGTTGGGAAATTCTATACCATGTAGTAACATGCCTTGAGTACCTAGCACCTAGGGGAAAAGGCCATATGTGGATGATGTTGCTATTACGAATCTGTCAATGAAAATGATTTAGTTCCTTGAGCGCTTATTAAATAACGAGTCAGAACTTTGAAATTTCTGTCACATAAATGCCATAATTTTTTACAGTCGAGTTTCTTGGTGATACGGTAGTGGAATATGCACAGATAAATAAATGACAACTTGATTCATGTGTACGGTTACTTGGAGAATAACTACATGTGTGAAGTATGAGTTACTAGAAAAATTACCTCAAAATAGTAGAAGAATAATAACCATGAAAAATAAAACTAAACTAGAATATTTTTAAAATATACATATGTAAGAGTAAAATACAAGTTCATTCGGTCAGGACCATAAAATTTTGGTTTTGGAACAGACTGGAATTTGAAGTTTTAAATTTTTTACCGGAATTCCATAAAGAAATTTGGTTCTTACATTACTGTCTAATTCCATCCATTTTACATATTCAGGCCATTTTATGAACACGCCTACTAGTACTCACACATAACACGAATACTATACACCGTGACTTATCAATTGCCATATTGTATAGAAAATTAACTAAGGAGTCATTTCATTTATTTGGAAATTTAATTCCAACAGTAATATTTATTTCATGGTATAACTTTACAGTAACCAATACTTGGTATAAATTTAGTCGATAAAATTATTTAAACACAATATATATGTAATTTATTGATGTACTTTGTGGTGTCTTAATAAGAAATTTAAATTGTTCAAATTGCATTAAATAATATAACATGTCATTTATATATGTGTGTTGTGTGTATATGTATATATAGTGCTTTTATGCATGACAAGTTATGGTGTATATAATTTGTGCTATATATAAGTCACTCCAAAAAAAAGTTACATTGTATCCATACAATGTTGTTATTTATTTATCTTAGTTTATTCCGTCAACTAACCCCGGACATTTGTAAGGTTAGGTCTCCATAATAAAACGTTGGCGGGATGAACTAAGATAAATAAATGACAATATTGTATGGATACAATATAAAAAATAAATTTTGGAGTGACGTTTGACATGTCTACCCATACATAGCACGAATTATGTACACCGTAAATTGTCATGCATTAAAGAGGAATAGCTTTAAAGTAACCAATACTTGGTATAAATTTAGTCGATAAAATTATTTAAGCACGGCGTACATATATCATTTATTGATGTATTATATGGTATCTTAATAATAAGTTTAAATTGAATTGGTCTTATGATACTATTCACTTATTGTTTCATAATTTTTTAAGATGGTGGGGTGGTGCGTAAAAATGGTGGGGTCATCTGTTAATAGTATTGACTTATCATTTCATGGTTATTTTTCCTAAGTAACCGTGTAAATAATTTAAAAATCTGACAGTTTTTAATGAAAATTCACGTGATACATAATTCGTGTTGGAGAATGAATATAAATGTGTCACATCATAATTATCATTCGAGAATATAAAGAAAATCCATGTGATACATTGGTCTCATTTGATCTATCTCAAAACTAAAGATACAAGATTATTTTTTTTAAAATTAATATCCGTGACAAAATAAATGTGGGTCAACTATTGGTAAGTACATAAATATAGTTAATTATTTTTATAAAATAGGTTATTAGCGAGTCTATCATGTCATTATCAGCTGACTTTCAATAGGATGCTTGTAGCTTTATCTACATTGATGCGCGTAACCCATTTTTCATGGAAATGTCACGTTAAGGAAGGGTGTAAATGAACCGATCCGAGATTGAATAGTGGTGTGCTCGAGCTCGAACTCAAAAAAGATTACTATGTTCGTATTCGAGCTCGAGATCTTTTGAGTTCAGAAAATTTATCTCGATCTCGTGCTCGATTATTTGTGATCTGCTCGATCTCGGTTCGTAACTAGATCAAATTTGAACTTGAGCTCAATCAAAATTGGCTCGTTGAGCTCGTTACCTTCGAACGAACTAATACAACCCTCTAAATTTTTTTTAAAATATATATAAATTAAAAATAATATAGTTATATAGGTACAGGCACGTGAAACTCGACGAGTCTACCAAACAAGAATGAATAAACTCAAGCTCGCCTAATAATCGAACTAGCTCGAATTCGGCTTGTGTTCGGCTCGTGTTTGTCTAGCTCGAGTTCGAGTCGAGATTTTGCTTGAGCTGTTTGCGACTTTTTCACGAACGGTTTGGTTCGTTTACACCCCTACTTTTGACATGTATCTAATTTTTTGGAATACTTGAAATCCTGGGTACCCATGATCACATGTATTACAAAAAAGGACATATGACTCGACTTGAAAGAACCCCATATCTACTAAACGAATACTTATATAGGGTAATGGGATATTCACCGACCTGATTACCGTGATGGACAGTGGTGTCACCATTCTCATTCACATTTGCAAGAATGAATATTATAAATTTACACATAATATGTATTAGTATGTTTTTCCATTTCAACTATTAGTTTGCTGAAAGTGATCGAATAGAGTCATTTGGTCGCTGAGAGGGTGAACTGAGCTCTCCAACTTCTGACGGCTATGCTAGATAGACCAACAAAGAAAAATTCAACAACTCAAACTCAAAGCAATCACACCATGTGAAATTGTTCACTGATCTCTTGAACGTCATATTTGCAAATGAGAAGGCCTCTTTAAAAGGAAAATGATTTAACATTACACTTAAATGTGTTACTACTTGCATTGGGAAACATTTATGATTTATAAAAATATCCACGTACATGTGACGGATCACTTATGATATCAATGTAATATGGGCATATTGCAACTGGTTTGTAATAAGATTTTCAGTTAAGGTATTGCCAGAGCTGTAAGTAGCAACCAACTTTAATTATTTTCCTAGATTCCATTTTATACTATCCTTTTCAGATTTTTATTTCAAAATGTAAAATTCATACGATCCATATCATCTTCTCCAGTACATCAGTTTTTTCCATTGACATTTTTAACTCTAATGATATTATCCTTGGAAAAATCAATGGATGCCCATCTTGAAGAAATTATCACAATGTTCTCTGTCTTGTTGACCAGAAAAAATTAGGTCACCTTAAAATTTTGGAGAGGACTCGAAAAGCATGCCTCTAACTCACTACTTCACCGCTTCATCCAACAACCACTAACTTTCTCGTTGGAGCTATCCTTGGTGATAGGGAGAAACTGCAGTTGGATATTGATCTGACCATCACCTCCCTAAAAAATTTCATTAGAGAAGTTGTCAACCCTCATTTGAAAAGTTGTATAAATTCAAGTCACAATGGAGTCTTCGGAAGTGGTCACAATGGGCCACTCTAAAAAATGGAGGGGACCCAAAAAATATGTTGCTAAACCATTACTTCATTTCGTCTTTCGACCACCGCCGACTTCATCGTTAAAGTCGTCCTTGAGGATGACTGGTAGGGATTGCAATTGGACATTGATATGACTATTGGCCCCTTAATTTCGTCAGTAAAGCAATCATTAACCAGCCTGTAGTTTGAGAAATTATATAGATCCAAGTCACAATGAAATCCTTATAGTCGGAAAAACAGTGAGTCGGTCTATAAATTTTGATAGGGTCCAAAAATCATGTTGCTAACCCATTACTTGACCGCTTCATCCGACCACCAATGACTTTGTAGTTGGAGCTATCGTTGATGATGATAGGGATATATTGCAATTGGATATTTATATGACTATTGACCCCTTAATTTCTTCATTATAGCAGTCATAAACCAACCTATAATTCGGGAAATTGTATAGATCCAAGTCTCAGCGAAGTTCTTATAGCCAGAAAAACAGTGAGTCGCTCTATAAATTTTAATGGGATCCAAAAATCACGTTGTTAACCCATTACTTCACCGCTTCCTCCAACCACCACCGATTTTTTTGGTGGAGCCGTTCTTGATAATGATGAGGGGGACTACAATTTAATATTGATCCAACCATTATCCCCTTAATTGTATCATTTAAGCAGCCGTCAACACGCCTCTAATTCGGGGAATTATATCGATCCAAGCCATAATGAAGTCTTTAGCAGCGATCACCACCACCAAATAAAGATGATAAGGATACATCATTAAAATAACTTTCCAAAAACAAGTCATTAGCTATCTATACGAGCATAGAAAGAGATCAACAATGTTCAAGAGAAAATGAATATAAAAATCATAATCGCCTTTTTAATGAGGTTAATGGCTACTGTCGTCCCCAAATTTGAGTTTATAATATTCCAGAAGATTAATCCACCATGTCGTTTAAAAATCCAAGTCTTTAAAAATATCGAGTTTAAGTCTCCATTACAGCTACAAGTTTTCATTTGAAATATTAATCATTTAAACTGAGAATACTAGGCCAATTTGCAACATTTATATTTTTCCTATTCCTAAAACGATTTAGCCGGCCAAATGATTTGAAACACATAAGCTAGGAAGGAAGTTAACAACTTTTATAACTATAATGATAGGTTATTTTAAAAATTAGTTTTGTTTTGACTAGCTATTGTCTTGATAATAACAATTGTCAAAAAGTAGAAAGGATAACTTTATGTGCTATACTATAATACAGATGTTGCACAATTGCACATTTTTACATATGAAGAACAATGCAACTGCGATTAGTGTGATAGGGTCCAAATTCAAACAAAGGTTCAAACTGAGGAAGAATTTAAGGGTTTTTGCTAACTAGTCTAAAAATTCAAGTATGTTAGAACTTGCCTATAGGAAGATTTAGATATCGGTCCAATATGAATACGTTACAACACACGAGTGCAGGACGCAGAATGTTCACAACTTGCATTTGAACATGCTTCTTCAATAAAGAAACTCTTCACACTTTGAATCATAAGTCCAATGGTCAAGATTTGAACCTATGTTCAAAACTCCATATTTTCGACTTGTTTGGAGTAGATTCAATTAGGATATGGAGTTATGAAATCCCAGATAAGGAGTTTGAGCAACTATGACCGATGGCTGAAGTACATCTCACCAACGAGTAGCACAACTCACCGATCAGAAAATTCTATCGTGTAAGTGTTACTGAACATGGTCGGACATACAATTAGAGTCGATCCATCAAATTAGATCAATCTGATTTGAATCGGATTAGGTCAAAGTAAGCCTCCTATACATTTGCCTTTTTTCCCCACATCAAAATATTAATGTTTGAGATTTTTACGCTTCTAACCTCAACTTTAGCCTGAAAGTACCAATATAATCCTGGAAAAATGAGAAAAGTGACAAAATAAGCCTAAGTTTATGATAAATTGTGCAAATATAACCTTTTGGCCTAATTCCAACATTGACACATCAAGTTAGGTGTTGACCGGACTTGAAATGACAAAAATATTCTCACCCATTTGAGTTGAATTTTTATTCCCATTTTACCCCCTTTCTTCTTCTTCAAACTCCCACCCCACCCCAGCTAACGCCTAGAACCACCATCTATGCCCAGCACCACCTCCGCCCCGCTCCGCCCAACACCACCACTTCCGCCCGCTTAACATCACCTCTGCCTGCCCACCCAGCACCAGTTCTGCCCGCTCCGCCTAAGATTGCAAATCCCATTGCACAAACTCAATCACACAAATGGAACATACTCAGTTCATACACGAGAAGTAGAACAAGAAAACCCCATAACCAATGTTGGTGGCACCGTGGCAGCATAACCCAATAGATCAAGAAATCCCGCGACAGAACAAGTCACAGTGTCCCACAGTGGAGAGAACCTAGAGAAACGCTGGTATTTTTGTCCACTTTTTCCTAATATTGGGTGATGACCACGGTTTCTCCGGCGGCCGAATTCTCAAAAACCGACCATAAAAACAACCCATCTATCGGAACCCTCCGCATCACCACCACAACCACCACATCCGTCACCTATCACCACCCTCGTTACCCATCACCAGCCACCACCTATCACTATCACCACCCATTACCACTCATCGCAGGCACCACCCATCGCAACCATCACCACCCCACCACCCATCACAGCCCCCTCCACCACAGCCACCACCCATCGCCACCCATCCCACCCCAGAAGCCCATCCCTATCGCAGAACATCAAAACAACAACAACTTAATTCAAGAGCAGGTTGTGTCGTCACCGACGGTGAAGGCGTTCGAGAGGGGGAGTAGCAGCGGAGGGATGTAACTTCCTTCTTTATTTCGATTCCATTTTTGACTGAAAGTGAAGTGGGAGTGAAGATTTGCAATGAAGTTAGCAAACCCTAGTCGTTGTTGATTTCTTATCCACCGGAGGGAAATCAATTTCCTTCTTATGATTCCATTTTTGAGCTCACCCACAAAGGGAAGCTCTCAAACAAGCTTCCCAACAAACCCTAGTCACCGTTGATTTCTTATTCATCCGAGGGCATTGTCTTTTCTATTTTTTATTTTTAATATAGGGGCAAAATGGTCATTATATAACATTCCGGTCAAAATTCTCGTTGACAATTAAAGTTATCGGCGCTCAAGTTAGATTGACATATACATCTAAAAGTTAAGGTTATTTTGTCGGCACTTTCTCATTTTGCAAAATTCGATTGACACTCTTAGTATAAAGGCAGAGATATTTTAAAACTTTACTCTTATAATATATTAATAATGATATTATTGGTAATTGAAAAAATGAGGAATAATTACGTACGCCGTCACAAAGTGTCCTCGTTTTATGTACTAATTTAAAACACGAAACCGTGGTGGCATGCATGCATGCATGCATGTATAAACAAAGGGATATAAACAAAAATATACTAATACACAAGTACTAGAACTGGTATAGTACAAACACGACAATCCAATCTAATGGGGATAGATTAATATTAGTACTTTTTTTGATAAATTTAAAAAGAATTTTCCTAGTACTGTGGCATTGATATTTCGTGCTGAAAGACAATTATTTTTAGATTTTTGTGCTCGTGTAATTTGAGGGCTCAAAATTTGTGATCTTTATAAAAAAAAATGTACGTTGATTAACACAACATTACAAGTGCTGTTATTATTCATATTTAATGAAGCTTGAGCAAATTTTGAGTTTGGGATTTCTATTTGGGTTTGCATGCTAAAATTTTAACACGTGTTGTTTCAATCCGTTTCAAATAGATAGAATTGATTTGGATTAGAATGGATTGAATAATTTGGATGAATCGGATAGTATAATTTACATAATTCTGGAGTGTAGTTTGAAAATTTTAAAAAAGCACTTTAATAAGATTTTGTCAATCACAAAACTGTTTTTAAAACTATGTTTCCTCTTTAAAAGTCAAATAAAACTCTTCAAAAGGAGTGTGCATTAAGTATTCTAGTTTTGATTAAATAAAAGTAATCGAGTAAATGTGTGATATACCGTTTTACCTGTTCTGATTTAAAAAAAAATTACTTTTACATAACACTCGGGGGCGGAAGTAGTTGGGGACTGGAGGGGGTTTCAGCCCCTCCATAATGAATTTTATGAGAAATATGAGAGTAAATTTAAAAGATAAAATTTATGGAAAATATGAGAGTAAATTTTAAAAAATGTATATTTATCAGTCCTTTCTAACATAAAGAAAAATTGAAAAAAAAAAATTTCTTTACATATCAACACCTGTCATACATATTTCTCCGCCCTTAATAACACTCACAAATTTAAAATAGAATATGAGGCAAATCTTGATATAGTTGAATCCGCGTCACCCAACGTACGACTTGAAATCTAACATTAATTTTTGTGGACTTTAATTAATTTTCAAGATTAAATCTAATTCATTTAGTTAAATACATATTTTGGACAGCTAAAATTGGAAAAAATAAATAGTCAGTTTGACTCCATCAGAACTGGCCAGATACGTTTATAATCCCAGTAATTAAAGCTCTGTTGCTAATTAATTCCAAAGATTTCCCCCGTAAATACAAATGCAAAATTAAATAATTTGCATTTTCACTCCAGATTTCTCTTTCTTTCATACTAATTATCCCCGTTGTTTCTTTCCCTTCAGAATATACAATAGAGGCGATCATGCTGCTTGTTTTCATGTATAATTGAACTAGTTATATACTTAAAAATAAATTAAGGGTTATATTATTTTTAATATTAGATTTTTTTTTATAGATTAATTCGGAAAAACTGGTTTTAGGTAAAATTATTTGGAGTTATATATTATAAATTTGATACTTAGAATTTTGGAATTCTAGAATTTGACTTTTGAGCCTCTCAAAATCTTTAGTTTAAGACACACATTTTAATTTCTCAGACTCAATAATTAAATTTCAAGATGTAATCTTATTCATTTAGTTTTCTATATAGATTTGGACGTTTCAAAAATAAAAATACAGATTTTGTACAGCTAAAATTGAAAAAAATAAATATAGTCAGTTTGACTCCAACAGGACAGGCCATATACTTTTTAATCCCAATAATTAAAGCCCTGTAGCTAATTAATTCCAAATATTTTCCCTGAAAATTCAAATGTCAATTAAGTAATTTGCATTTCCCCTCCAAAATTCTCTTTATTTCATCCCAATTATCCTGTATCTTCAAAAAATATACAACGGAGATGGTCATGCTTCTTGTTTTCATGTGCAATATAACTTAGTTGTAGATTTTAAAAAATTTAAGGGTTTGTTTTTTTAAAGATCCAGAGTTTTATTTTGGATTAATTAAAAACTGGTTTAAGCTAAATCTTACTCCAGTATTTGAAATTAATAGATATAAAAACTGGACTATTTTAAATTTGGTACACACATTTTTCAAAATCAAATCAAAACTAATCATAAAATGCGTTTGTTAAAAATATTATGAACACGCAGAGTCATTTGAAAAAACAATTACAGCAAAAACTAAAATCAAAATTCTCCACTCACCGCTCGGTTGATTCGTTTGATTCACTTCACTTAAAATCATTTCAATAATTACTAATAAAATAAAAAATAATTCAATTCAGTTTAGAAATTTTCACTTCAATCATCTAAGACAGCACAAAAAGACTTCCGAATGCAAACCAAACATTGTGCACTTCCTCTTATCTAACACTAATCTTAATTCTGTCAAATTTATTTTAATAATTCAAAAAAAAAAGATGAACATCTACAAAGTCCAAAACTCAACTTTTACTTCTCTTTTTTTTTTTTTGCAAAAAAAAAAAATCAAAGACTTCGATTATATATATATTCATCATTCGCAAATCATGAATTTTAATATCCCAGATTCTTAGTCAACAGCCACAACTAGACAACATAATCATCGTCAAATCAGAATCAAAACTCAACAAAATTCACTGAAAAATATAAAAAGATAACATTTAAATTAGACAAAAAAAAACCTGGAATTGAGAAGATGTGCACAGAAACTCTCTCCTCCTCAACCTCCAACTTTGACCGCAGAGAAAAGAAGGACCTGATGCAAAAAAAAATTTAAAAAAATCAGTGGAAAAATTATCAATTAAAAATTTGTCTGATTTCGTTTATTGAAGTTCAATAGACCAAAAAAATTTAAAATTTTAACCGCTAAACCTATTGCTGTCGCCTGAATAACATGTTCCTCAGTTTTTACTGCCACAAACCTTGACAAAAACAACTCCCCGCTTCTTACCGTCACGACCCTTGACAGAAAGATAAAGTGATGTTTCAGTGAGAAAATTAGTATTGCAAATGTAAAAATTGTTTAAAGTTATAATTATTCTTAAATACAGTTTGAATCGTCCTAAAATGGGAGGTATAGTGAATTAATGTTATTTCCTTTTAAATAATAAAATTACTATTTGTAAAATTACTAATTACTACTATTATTATTAGTTGAAGAGAAATCTCTATTTGAAATTCTCTAAATTACGACTGAAATGTGACATGTCACTTTATTTATTTATTTGTACTCATGTACATATTGCCCAATTCCCACTTAGTCAAACTCATTAATTAAAGAATACTGATTAATAATTATTATTTCATGGCCCTTTTGGCCGTTAAAAACCGCCCTTTAGCAAGGGGGAAAACTAATATTATTTAAAAGAAGGCAAAGTTTTGGGAAAGACGGTATTTCCATAGGCTTATGGAAAGACGAGGTTTAATTACAATAATAAAAGGTAAAAGGTCTTTGTTGCAATATTAAAGTTTTATTATGCAACGTGTAGTAGTTAT
>JAULKM010067792.1:0-12060 GCA_032355605.1 Rubia tinctorum | reverse complement strand
TATAGTTATTTTGCATGTCTACATGGAATTGCAGTCAAGTGTGTAACTGTGTGCATACCCTAGCAAACCATAGAATAGCAGTATGTAGAAATAGAAAGATGGAAGCATCTTCTAATATGGTACTAATTGTGTGCATACCCTAGCTTGATGGTGTTAGTATGGGTGGAATGCCCAAAATATGAAGGCAACTTTCACAGCTAAGGGGCAAAGAGAATTTGTCTTTCTATTTATTCTTTCCAGAGTGTCTACAATCGGTTCCCATTTTTCTGATTATTTTCCCCCTCCTTTTGCAGAGTTTCTGATTATTTTAGTGTACTATCCTGAAGCTGAGAAACTGTAAGACGAATGGATCAAGGAAAATGGCGAGTCTACCCGTTAAGAATTAATAGAAGCTCATTTGCAATTTAAAGAGTTTGTTTTGGCTCTTCCCTTTAATGTGAACTTACATTAAGTGTTACCCTATTTTGCATTGCTGACTGCTTCCGTTAACTTCTAAATTGTTGTGGCTTATGAGCATATCATGCTGTGATGCACAAGTGAAAAAACAGCGATCATATCCAACAGAAGGAATGTGAATAGTACTAATTGCTAGAACAACTGGATTACTGAAGACTCTGTGGTTTAGGAATCTCCAAGCGTTGATATACCTTCTTTCAATGCTAAGTATTTCTAGCTTGAAAATACTCACAATTCAATTAATGTAATAGTTAAATGAGTTCAGTACTTGAGTACAACATAACGTTGCTTTGCAATATTTTGAAGTCTAGGAACAGCTGAGACAACGAGTCAACTCCTTTATTTTATCAAGAAAGACAATATTTAAGACTCTTGAACCAGAGAAAGATTCCAACTCCAGTAAAAAGCACCCTACTCTTTCGGAGATTGGAGGAAAAGAAAATAACAGCTACTCAGAGTTTAAACAATTATCGTAAACCACTCTGAAAAATCAGAGTTTAAAGTTGCAAGAAGGTCAGTGGGTATAGTTGCACAGGCTATTCGACCATCAAAGTAAAAACATAGGGAAATTTCCAAAAAAAACAAACACTAGAAATATACTACTCTCTCCTCCTGCTTTCTTTTGTTAGATTAGATTAAAAGTTCGTATTTCAACTTCATACCCTTTTATATTTTTTGCTTTTGCTTCTTATTGTCATAGTGGTATTTAATTTACTGTTGTTCTGAGGATTTTCAAATTGGAATCCCTTGAGTTTTTTTATGCTTAAGTGATGGTGGACTTTGTGTGAAAAAATGAGCTTTGTGAGGAATTTTTATCACTGGTTCGAACAACGCAATAAGGTGGCTTAAAGTATAACCAATTTACTGTTTCTTCCACGGTTTTTGGTGCTGCATCCCTGACTGCCCTGATTGATGGGAATCAAATGCATGCAGTTGTATGGAAGCGTAATTTTGCTGATAATATATTCGTTCCACTTAGACCGTTCTGAAGCTAGCCGGTTTATTCGTGGGGTTGGGCCTCTATCTTTGTCAGGTTTACGTTTACTGATCATTAAGTTGCTTTACAAAAATAATAATTCTGTTTCTGTTTATCTTACACTTGGTTCTTTTTAGTTAGAATACCTTTGCTTTACCTTAGTTCTTTCTCTACAATCTGACATATCAACTTAACTGACGTTGAAGTGCTTGAAAGCCGTGTATTAGAGCCACACTCCATTTCCGCCAATAATCGAAGTGAAGACGCTCCTCCGCTTTGCCACAATGTTGCTGAAACACTCCAATAATGTTAATCAGGCGAAAGAACACATCGATCATGCAATACATGGTCTTTTTCATGCTCTGAACTTGTTGATTTGTTTGAATCTGTATGTTACATTTTTCGAATCAGTGTGTGCATGAGTATCAAATGAATTGAAATAGAGATTGACTGAGTGCAGCTTATGTGGTTTTGGATGGAGATTTGGTGAAATAGTCAATTAATTGAGTTTAGAATTAGACTATTGGACTTCAGATTTTGTTACTACAATTTGTGCTTAGATTCTATTAGCTAATTTTAAAATGTTCTAAATATGTGTGTAAAGATTCTATTAGTTCAGTCTTTCTGTAAGGTTATCCTCATTCATACATCAACTTTTTCAAGGTTTACTGGAAGGCTAAGTTCTGCAACTTTCATTCCTAGAGTCCAAATGCTTTAATGATTGTGGCAGATTACCAAGAATTTATCACTGCTTTAGAGCATGGGTACAACGTGTCATCCTCAATTACTACCATTCTTCAATTCCATTTCATATTAGTTCTTTACATGTTAGAAAGATCATGTAGTTCTTTACCAAAGCATGAAACAACACCATCTGAGCTCATTTGCAATGTCTTATATTCTTTACAGTATGATGCACCTTCATGATCAGGACGTTCTTGTCAATCTCTATTCTTTTCCTCCGAGGGTTTCACTCTGTAGTTCGATCTCAAATCCCATAAAATACTGAAGCTATTTTTCTACGTTTTTATTTTTCTGTGGCTCATACTCTTTGTTCTGGTTTGCTTTGTATCAATAGATCTTAGAGGTTGGTCTTTTGCGCAGATTATAAGTGGAGAGCAACGCTCGAGTCTTCATAAGATGCAGCTTCATATGCTCGGTACTGCTAAGAAGGTCCATATACTTGTCAACATAGTCATGTACTTGGAATTTTATCGAAGTTTAGGTTGGTTCATACTGCGATTCGTCACTCCTGAATGCAGGTTACTGTTTCTCTCGATGACATGATAATTGTACATAGAGGTGGAGACAAGAAAATGATTGAAGAAAGGTGTGACCAATTGAGGTCTGGCGTGGACGAGAGCTCTGCTATGTTCGACAATGAGAAACCATAGGAACGGTTATCCAAATTCTCTAGCGGTGTTACTGTTTTGAAAGTGACATTGTAGTATGTTCAAAATAGGTGTCTCAAAGACCGCGCGTAGCGCGGATACATCCTGCTAGTGCATGAATTCGTAGGTTTTATTTACCTTATTTGTAGGTCTTTCGGTTTTTTTCTTTTTTCTTTGAAAATAGAGTAGGATATCACTAATTAATAGTTAGGGGGTGGTACCCCTCCATTACAGATTTTGCTAGATTGTGCGTTTTTACTACACACAGTCTCTACACTTTCATTAAATGAAACCTAGAAAAAATCATTGCTAGCATTATGATACTCCTAACTAGGCATGTAAGCCCTAGGGGATGGATGGGAAATTCTTTATGTGCTTTAGCATCATTTCACAGTCAGTTTTGATGAGGACGTGCATTGTCGACTGATGTTTGGCCTGAGACATAGCCTCGTGGATTGATGGTAGATCTGCTTATACAATCGAGTTTGCTTGGATCATTCTTACACCTTGCCACCATGTTTGGGTTTTTGTCGATTGTGTGATCCATGCTATCACCTATTTTCTGTCTGTTGATCTAAATGATGCGTCTGTGGTTAATTTGGTCCATTCTGCGTAGCTATGGCTATGTAGAGATTCTCTTGGGTGCCAAATCAGTTGCACATCCCCACCTATTTTGCCCTCATTTCCTCCACTTGATGGCTGCTTTCCAGCTGGTGTAGCTCATGCTTTGAGATTTTAGGGTTATTTACTTCTCTGTGCTCCCTTACCTTGAGCTTTGGGTCATCTGCTAGGTATGACTTCACCGTTTCCAGGATACCCGCCAATGTTGGTATCTAAAGTTCTAGTGTTTCTCTGTTTTATGCACACCATATGGCCTATATGATATAGCAGGTAAGGTTGACGTCCTCAGTGTCTGGAGCGAAGGCGATCCAGGACTGTAGCCATTCCTTTAGTCCAACTGGGTTACCTTGTCCAAAGTTAAAGCCGAACCTTGAAGCTCTCCATGCTTTTTTCCTAAGTCACATACAAGGATCATGTGTGTGGGGGTTTCTATCTAGTTTTGACATATCTAGCACATTAGTGACATATTCATCCCTCTTATCCCAAGAGTTATACATGTTGGTGCTGCATTCTGTACTAGCTTCCAGACTAGAAGATTGATCTTATCCGGGGCATGATCACATGACCATAGCTTCTTCCACATATTCTGCTTTTATTGTGTGTCTGTTGTGTTTGCCGAGCTTGAGGGTTTCTGTTGTATCCTTTGCTGCCATGTTGCATGGCACCTAGATTTGACGGTGTGCTTCTCTAGCCATTCCCTCTCCCATATTTGATAATCCCATTGGCCGAATGTATTCAAAGGTATGTGTATCCCTAGTATATTAGGTATCACCTCTGGTGGGAACAAAACTTCCAATAGTGGCGTTCTCTATTGTTTTGAGTTGTCTATGAGATCGGTAACTTTGAGGTCTATGAGAGGTAGTAGTTATCGATTGTACCTTATTGGGTTCCGATGATTTGGTATCCATTCTTCCTGGATGCCAATGGACTTCTCATCGATCACCTACCACTTTAGATGTTGCTTTATTGAATCTCGCCCCCACAATCTGCCTCTCTAGTCCCATGTTGCACCTGTCTTTCTCTCTACCTGCATGAAGGGTTGTTGCTTGCAGTACTTCTTTGTGAAGAACTTAGCAAAGAAAAAGTCATTTTCATTGAAGATCTTCAAAGCTAGTTTCCTAAGCATTGCCTAGTTAATCTCTGTTGTTGATCTCATGCCAATGCCCCCGTGCCATTTAGAGTGGAACAACTTGTCCCATGATTTCCAATGAATACCTCGACCATATACATCTCCTGACCAGATAAACCTTGCTAAGTGGCTGTTAATTTCCTTAGCCATTGTTGATGATACTTTGAATATGCCCAAAGTGTACTGCGTCATTGAAACTAGAATGTGCTTGCTCAGGGTGACTCTCCCCGTGATGGATAGGTCGTTAAGTTTCCATGATGTTTTCCTTGCTTTAATTTTTTGTAGCAGTGTTCCAAACATGGCTACTTTTGATCCCGAGAAGTCCATTATGTGGCCTAGGTACCTATCTTATAGAAGATCTCTGAAGATTCTAAACCTAAAACTCAAACTCTCTTCTGTCTGGGGTCTGCATTTGGGCTGATGAGTAAGCCCAATTTCTGAAAAATTATACGTTGCCCAAAGTATGCCACAAATAGATTCAAAGTTTGTGCCAGCTTCCTGGAAGCTTGTTTTGATACTTCAAGAAGATTATAAGGTCATCGACAAACATGAGGTGTGAGACTGGGTGAGCTCCTCTTCCAATATGAACCCCCCATGCACTATATTTGGAAAGCCTTTTAAGCCAACATAGACGAGAATGCCTCATGGCACAGGACGAAGAGGAAGGGGGATAGTGAGCATCCTAGTATGAGTCCTTGCTTAGGTTTGAAAGCTTCCGATTCTTGGCCATTTAGCTTAATGGTGTAAGTAACTGAGGTGACCCACTCCGTAACACATCTTATCCAGGTTGTCGGGAAGCCCATCCAAGCTATAGTTTGGTAAAGAAAGTCCCATGAAACTCGATCGTAGGCTTTGCTCATATCTATCTTCACTGCTGTTATTGCCTGTTTGTCTATCTTCTTCTTGAGTATATGCTCAATTACCTCATGTACGATCAGTGAGTTCTCCAAAATTGATTTCCTTGCATAAAGGTCTCCTGATTCCTAGAGATGAGGAACCACATGATCTTCTTCAAACTGTTGACCAGTATATTGGCTATAATCTTGTACGTACTATTGGACATGCTTATGGGTCGGAGGTTAGATGGTTCTTTTAGAAATTTCTTCTTTTGGATGAGAACAATGTTGTTTCATTCCATTCCTCCTCCATTTTGTCGTAGTGAAAAACTTTTGAACAACTTTGGTTACATCCTGCCCAACTTTCAGTCAGTAATTTTGATAAAACCCTGGTGGAAGGCCGTCTGGCCTTGGAGCTTTCCATTTCCCCATATGAAATATCTTCGCCTTAACCTCTTGAGCCAGTACCACTTTCTGCAGCTCACATTTTTGGGTTGTGTTCACTGAGGGCTTTATTAGTTCCAAAATGTCTTGTATAGTGGATTGACTGAAGGCATCCTGCGGAAATACTGAGGCGTGGAAAAAAAACAGAGCTTACGTGTTTGAAGACAAGTGATTGAAGCTCGTTTTCTGTTGATATCCACTATCCCTCCTCGTTCCTCGGTTGTGTGATGTAGTTACTTCCTCCTCTCTTCTTTTGTGCCCATTGATGATATAACTTTGTGTTCTTATCGCCTTCTTTGAACACATTATTTTGGCTCTTTTCTTCCAGAAGTCATTTTGTAATGTTAGTATGGCATCCAACTCTTCATTTTGCACTGCATACCCTCCCTATCCTTTTGAAGTTGCATGATGTCGAGTTCTTTCTCCACATTTTTTATATTGTTCTCCAAGCGGCCCATGTTTTCTCTCGACTAGTTGTGCAGCCTCAACTTTGTTTCTTCCTTTTTCATTCCTAGGGATCCTTTGGTGGTCTGTGCATGGTTACCACTCCACCTGTTTTGGACTAGTCTCCAAATGTGTTTGACTATCTCTCTTGTTTCTTTTAGCCTGACCCAGAAGGCTTCAAACTTCCTCCTTGGCTTCCCTATGTGTGTTCTTGCTTTGGGTGGGTTCTTATAATCATCGGTCCATGATCTGAAAGCATGATTGTATGGTTTGTGAGCAGGTATCGGCTGATTTTTTTTATCCAATCCTGTGTAGAAAAGGCTCGGTCCTGTCTTCTAGAATAAGATCTCTTCCTTTCCTAAAGTTGGACTATGTGAACCATTGACCCTTAATACGGAGTTCCTGTACGTGGGCGCTTTCCAGTAGTTGGTTCAAATATTATGTCTCATGTTGTTGTACCACCCGTCATCCTGATTTGTCATTGTCGTCCAGGACTTGATTGAAATCTCCTGCCATAAGTACTGACAAGGAGTTGTTGTTGAAGAACGCTTGGAGATTTTCCCAGACCGTCTTCCTCTAAGCCCTTACCAGTTACCCGTACACAAGGATCAACATACATTCCTTGCATAAGGCGGTAGTGATCTTACAACATACAAAATATGAGCAACTTTCAGCCACATATACTAACATGTCATGTCCAGGCTACGCAGAGCCCGCCACTGGCACCTACAGATTCTACTATTTTCCAGCTACTAAAGTGCAACCTACATAGCCACTTACTAATCTTCATATAGTTACACTTCGTCTCCATTAAAAAAATATTAGGGTTATACTAGTGGATGTGGTTGTTGAGAACGTTTACTATCAGAGGATGTGTCTGTCCTCTGCAATTCTAGCTGAGTAGATTTATGTACCCCTTGGTGGTTGTCTGGACCAACCACCAAAGTACCACAACTATCCTCCTCACGACCTTGCTCCAGTTTTGTCGACAATGTATCGTAGGTGCATGTTCCTACAATGAAAACTTATCCCTGCTCCACCCTGTCGGTTGATCAATTTTTTAGAAGCACGACAGAACTTCTTAAACTCAATCCTTCTCTATAATGCCCATACACCTTCATTTATAGAAGGCAATATCTCTCAAATCATCTTGTATGTCCCTCTTCCTCTTGGTACGCAATATATTTACCACTGGCATGAGTTCTGCAATGGTCTACTTCATGGCCTTCTTTTGCATGCTTGTTAGCTTCCTGGCATATGATCCCTCACCTTTCGCTGTGGATATGGATGTATTTGGTGTCTCTCCACTGGTTTTGGTGTCTCTCCTTGTTCCTTTCAATAAATATTTGTGTTGCAATTGTTGACTTGGTCGGTGTTAGCCTGATGTTTCCTCTTCTTCTAAATTGGTGAACGTTGTCTCACTTACCAAAATAATTTGCAAACTCTATAGATGAGATTAGTAAAGTAGTAAGCAGAGTCAATCTCACGAGGAACAGAGCAATAACTATAAAAAATCACTTACTAATATAGAACAATTTTTTGTGTAGCCACCACGCCTTAATTTTCATGATTTTATCTAAAACTAATAATGCAAACTAACTAATATCAAATATGAATTAAAATGAAAACTAACAATATAGAATATATAGAAAATACATGAAGAATATAATCGGTTCAGAATAACTCACATTAGTTAAATATTGATTATAGGCGCAATAATGAATTAATCTTTACGTATCTATCAGTTATAGGGAAGTAGGTACGGTTAAGCTCCACAATTCTTTCTTACCTTGTCGACAATTGACCAATCATAATTAATCAATTATTTCTCTTACCAACATGCCCCCAGAAAGTATTCGCTAAACCAGATACACATCTCGATAGTATTAAAAAGGAAAAGAACCTGATATAGCATTTACCAAAGTAAAAGCAAGTAGTTCCCCATCTTGCTATTACAGTCTTAGCTAGTTAGCCGTGTTTCACAATAACTCGTTACTTACTAACCATTTTCAATGATTACGTATTGGTGGAATTAGATAGTATTATCCCAATAATATTCAAGTTGATCAGGGTTAAACATATCAAGAATAAATTAAAACAAAAACAATCAAGAACACATAAGAATCAATTATAAAACAATAAGGACTCACGATTCATAAACTAATGTTTGTTATTCCATATCGATATATAAATTAGCTACTCATAATAATTAAACTAAACAAATAAATAATATAATAATTAAACATAACTATATAATAATATAATAACGAAAACGAACAACCAAACCGTGATATTGCTATGCGAACTCCAATGCTAATGTAATCCTTGCTACCAATTTACAAAAGCATGCAGATGACGCAAATGCCAAAATTGATTCCCAGTAACGCCAAAAACACACGGCCGCACTATAGTATTTAGAACACTAAAAGTAATAAAAGTAAAACAAGACCTAAACTAAACTAAACTAATCAATATGTCCATTGCTTCCGAAGGTATAAGGTATTTATAACCTTTCCGATACATAATACGAAACCAAAATAAAATCTGATTTTAACTCTAATTCTAAATAACTAATTCCTAAAATTAAGATATTCCATTGGAAAGAGATAATACAATCTTTATCAATATGGAAAGTGAATATCTTTAATTTCTTTAAATCCACATCTCTTCAATAATTCACTTTTCACCCCATAACTTCAGCAATTCGATCTGCTTTTGTCTCCCTTCCTTCATCTCTGGAAAAATGACTTATAAAATAAAAACATTTTCCACCGGAGCACATTGGCTCATTAAAAACCTTTAACCTAGAAAACTCAGAGAGAAAAAATTATTGGTTAAGGGAAATAGATTACAATGTATACCTCCTTCTCAATTCTTCATATTCCATGAATTCCTGCACCAAAAAATATTTTAAGTGCAAATTTTATCTCAATAAAATCACAATAATCCCACAAAATATGAACACGATCTAACACACATCATAAATCCATAGGCTCCTGAATTCTAGTGTTTCAGTTCAGGGAGTTCATTGACACACTTCTCTAAGATGTTGTCTCTTCCACTTGGCTTGGTTGTGTGAGTGTATGCGCAAGCGAGCCCTCTTCCTCACCCTAAGAGGGTGTACAATAGGGGATTGTTTGTGGTTTCTTATTCAAATTCTTAACAAATAAACCAAACACCCGTAGGTAATTCTGAAAACCGTTCCCAGCGGTTTGGTTTGAATATATGCACCCCACGTCTTGGTCCCCCACTTGGGACAAGTTTCTTTCTTTTTCAATTTCACTTTAGTTTGGTGATGCAGGGCTAATGGCGACGAAAATTCAAGAAGTGATGGATCGATGTAAATGTCCGATACAATTTTCAGCGTAACTTTTGAGTTCAAAGTCTAAATTCGACGAGCCCGGATGCGTTGGAATCGCTATTTGAGATCGTTTTAGGCCTCAAAACAGCATTTTACTGTTTTTATTATTTTTTCGATCTTAGTTTTATTTCATAATTAATTCCGAAATTCCTTTTCTTTATTATTTCCGGTTTTTCCTTTTTGCATTTAAAGACCTCTTGTTCGGATATTATTCATTCATTCATAATAATATTTTTCGAGATTGTTTTCTCTTTTTGGTGGACTCCGGAACCAAAATCTAGGGTTTGTGCTTCCAGACCTTAATTGTTATTCAAGATTTGTGCTTGCGAATCTCTTTTATTTTCTGACTACGTCAATTGGTAACAGAGCAAGCTTTTCCCTGACCTTTTCCATTGATTCACGATGAGTGATCAACCATTAACCAAGGCGGACGGAGATGCAATTATCGCATCACTAGCTGCGGTGAGTAGGCAATTGGAGCCATTATCGACCCGAGTGGAGACTCTGAGCAATGGCGAGCGATCGGCCAGGAGGAATCCAAGGGGGAAGAATGTTGCCAAAGATTCATCTAGTTCGGATGATGAATTGACCGAGACAGAAAGTGTGACGAAACGGGGAAATTGATGGAACAATCCTGATTACCGGGTTAAGGCTGACATCCCCTTCTTCTATGGATCCATGGGTGTAGAGGAGTTACTGGATTGGCAGATCAAAGTGGATCAATTTTTCGAGGTCATGGAAAGTCCTGAGGACAAGAAAGTCAAGATGGTCGTGGTTAAGTTGAAGAGTACGGCTGCTGTGTGGTGGGACAGACTAGCTGACTCAAGGCGCAAGCGGAACAAAAATCCGATCAGATCTTGGAGGAAGATGAAACAGTTGATGCTAGATTGATTTTTGCCCACTGATGATGAGCAAATCTTGTACAAGTTGTACATTGAATGCTCCCAATGAAGGAGGCCAGTCCAGGAATACACGGTTGAATTTATGCATTACAGTGAAGGAAATGAACTTGGCGAGTCTGAGAATAGGAAAGTGGCTAGGTATATCAGCGGCCTGAAACCTTCAATTCAGGAGAAGATGGGGTTACAGACCATGTGGACTGTGACTGAGGCTCAAACGTTGGCCATGAAGGCAGAGTTGATGGAGAATTCCCCTCGTGGTGGAGGCGGTATTTATTCAGGCGTTCGAAAATTTCAGCCCCAAATCAATGTTGACTCGTCCGGGAGTAAAGAGAAGGCAGCGATAACCAAGGAATCTAACTTTGGTGCTGGTGGGAGTGGTTCAGGTGGTGCGCAGGACAAGAAGGTGTTTCCAGCTCGGGCACCAGTGTAGAGACAACCTAACCCGTATTCTAAGCCACGGGGTGAAAAGTGTTTTCGTTGTGGTGGCGTGGGACACATGTCAAATGTTTGCCCATCGAGGACCGTGGCTCTCCTGGAATAGGATGGTGAGGATGATGAAGCAGATGAGTATGAAAGAGTTGAGTTCGCCGAAGAGGAGACAATTGAGAAAGTCAACATTGTGTTGCAGCGGATTTTGTTATCATCCAAGGACGAGGGGCATCGTAAGAATCTCTTCAGAGCCCACTGTTCGATTAATAATAAGTTGTGCAAATAATGGTAGTTCTGAAAATCCTGTTTCTGCGAAATTAGTTGAGTATTTGAAATTACCCACTGAGCCTCATGAAAAACCTTATACCTTAGGTTGGGTTAGTAAGGACAATCAGGTTAGGGTGACGTTAACTTGTAGTGTTCCTGTTTCAACTGGGAAGCATTACATGGAGAACATAATATGTGATGTACTTGATATGGATGTGCGCCATGTGTTGTTGGGGCGGCCTTGGCAGTTTGATAATGACGTTACGAACAAGGGGTGTGACAATGTCATGTTGTTTTCATGGGGTGGGCATAAGATTGATATGTCTCCTGTAAAGCGTTTTGACAACGTCGCAAGAAAAAAATAGTTGAATTTTATGGTTATGACACGAGGTGAAGATGAAGTTGATGAGGCTATTGCTGAAGTTGGTTGGTTTTACCCCGTGGTGATAAAGGGGTTGCTGAGTGTTGAGAAGGAGGAGGCAACGATTCCAGTGGAAGTGCAGGTGATTTTGGAGGATTTCGAACAATTAACTGGTGACGAGCTTCCAAGTGAGTTACCTCCTATGCAGGATATTCAACATCAGATTGATTTGGTACCCGGATCTAGCTTGCCGAATCTCCCGCACTATCGTATGAGTCCGAAGGAGAATGAGATTCTGAGGGAACAAATTGAAAACTTGCTGAAGAAAGGGTTCATCCGTGAGAATATGAGTCCTTGTGCGGTTCCTGTTCTTCTTGTTCCTAAGAAGGGAAATCAGTGGCAGATGTGTGTTGATAGTAGGGCGATTAACAAGATTACTATCA